>CM053783.1:710098900-710343900 GCA_028749045.1 Cupressus sempervirens
TGGAGTCATTAATGTCTTGATATTTATAACAAATGACACGTAGTTTTATTTGAAAATGAGAGCTACCATGGTCCAACATTTAATTTAATATTTTTACAAAATGAAGAAAAGACTCCTCGAGAAATTAGCAACAATCAATTCAAAAATATTACATTACGTTAGTGATATCAATTTTTAAAATTATATCTTGTAAACAATAATCTAAGATGGCATTATTGAAATAGTAGCTTACAAAATAATTCCCCTACATTCAATTGAAAACTTAAGTCTCTTACCTTAAGAATGAGTACTAACAAATACCTTTCTTTATTATAATTCCATACAACCTTATATTGATTAAGAAAAAAATTAGTTACCAAGTAAAGTGATAGTAAAATTCTTTAATAATATCCTTTGTATTTACAAAGAATTTTGTTTGGCTAACCATAGTATCTATTATGAATTTGAATACTTATTTGTCAAATTTTATATCAAATTATGTGTGTGTATATATGTATATGTATATGTATGACAAACATAATTAAAGGCGGAGAAGGTGCACCAATATGCTTTTGCCCTTTAGTCTTTTTGTTTACATGGAATGGCCAACACTAAGGTTCTTATAGAACACCAAAGAACTTCCACTTACACAAATAGCTAGACTAGACAAATCATTTTTGGGATATTGCTTTTAGATAAGACAATCCATGTACACACTTTATAGGCAGCAGGACCCTAATGGAAAATACAGCAAATATCCGACAGATAAAGGTAAACAAATATCATTGCAGTAGAGCATCCGATAAATAAAGATAAATAAACATCATCCCATTAGAGCATCTAAGACTTTAATTTTGAAGGAATACTATACACCACAGGACTAATACATGCTTGTACAGATTCCCAAAAGCTTCCAAACGAACGCCCCACAAATATAAACAAGTGCCACATAGTGGCTTGTATTTGCCGTCAAGTTATAATAGTTTTAATTATATACTAGATTAATTAGATAGAATAGTACATTAAATCATATAATTAATAATTATAAGGAAACTAATTTATTGATTGGTAATGATAATGTATAATATAATTTAATTATAATTTTAATATTTTCATAATATTTGAAATGTTAAAAATTCTTATATTCAATTTATAATTTTTTAAATTAATGATTCTATTTTTTATAAATTGTTAGCATTTAAAGTAATAGTATTTTAAAAATTTATTAAAATATGTTTGATCTATTTCATTTCATATATTTTTACTGAATATATCCCACATAATATGAGTATGCTTCCTGAAAATCCGCCCTATAACACCCCAAAGGTATGAGCCAATAAAAGTGAAGTAAAATAATTTTACGAATTTTGACAATTAAAAATCTCTCATATATACATTAGAAAAATTTAAAAAGAAAGTTCAAAATAAAAATAGTGAAATGTAATTCATTGAAGTAAATAAAATTAATCACAATTTAAGTAAAATTGATTGCCATAGTATATTGCCTATGACAAATACAATAAATAATAAATGTCATTACAGTAGAGCATTGCATCTACAACTTTATTTTTTAAAGAAAAGCACACACCATGGAACTCAAGTGTGCTGCACAATTTCCTTAAAGCCTTCCATCGAGTGGCCTACTAAACTTAGTTACTCCGATCGTTGAAGAGGCTTTATTACTGAGATGGCCTCAATTGTCCAGAATTTTTATTTTTCTCATTTTTAATTCCGTTTCGCTTTGCAGGAGAATTAAACTAATTAACATTCTTCTCTTTAAGCTTTCACTTAAAATGTAATTGGTTGAAGTAAATAAAATTAATCACAAATTAAGTAAAACTGATTGCAATAGTATATTGCCTACCGCAAATACAATAAATAATAAATGTAATAAATATCATTACAGTAGAGCATCGCTTCTGCAACTTTATTTTTTAGAGAAAAGCACACAACACGGAACTCAAGTGTGCTGCGTAATTTCCCTAAAGCGTTCCATCGAGTGGCATGCTAAACTTAGTTACTCCGATCGTTGAAGAGGCTTTATTACTGAGATGGCCTCAATTGTCCTGAATTTTTATTTTTCTCGTTTTTAATTCCGTTTCGCTTTGCAGGAGAATCAAACTAATTAACATTCTTCTCTTTAAACTTTCACTTGAAACTTATCAAAGTCATGAATGTCATGAAAATCAGCGACAAGAGCCTGGTTTGGTCAATGAAATGCTTGCGGCCTCGTCTCTTACGTAAGATGCTTGTTTTACTTTCAGAATGCTTATTACAACTGTGTCAGTCACTAAATATTGGTGCAATGCGAATTTCAATCAAGTTCCGGGTTGAAATCATATGCGCGTCTTGATTAGAGTCTATAGGTAGTGTTAAATTTATCTCTTGCATTATAAAAGCATTTGTATTTCATTTGTGAGTGAGTTGAGACAATGGACTACAATCTAAAAGACATGTTGATATTTGTTGGAATTGTTGCCTTCATTATGTTAATATTATGGGACATTGGAATTTCCTGATGGAGGGGGGCATTTTGGGTTCCAGGAGAAGCTCTTGTTGTCACTGGCCTAACAATCCAGATTCTTGGGTACATAGAGACCCAAAATATCAGCGGTTCGAAAGTTGAATTACAATCGCTGGTTGAGAGCCAGCTTTCAATTGATTGTGCAAGAGTAACAATGTTTGTATTTGTGGGATTTCTGCTTCCACGGATGGACACTGCGTCCACTGGAGTAAAGTGGAGAAATATTGTGGCCTTGTTGGCAAGCATACCCACTCATATTGCTACTGAAGTTTATGCCATTCACGATACTAAAGATGTCGGGCGTCTGAAGAAAGAGAGAGTTTCATGGTTCATAGGATCTGGCGGTGTCCTCTTGCTATCAATTATAAGTTTGGTAGTTCTTCTGGGGTATGCAGTCATTGCTGGTAAGTTCATCTCTGAGACTCTCAGTCGCAAGATTCGATATTGTCTCATTAAAAATGATTTGGAGAATGTAGACAATTTGAATCCACAGGAGATTTTTGAGTATAAGATACTGAAGACATGGTGGGTGACTCGAGTTTGCCAACCAGAATATGTGATAGCGAGATCAACATTTGGTGCAGCAACGGGAGGCATTGTGACATGCTGTGTTGTACTCTTTGCAGTGAGAGTCATTCTTTTGAGATCTCTTGTAAAGAGAGTGCCGCTATTTTCTCTTCATTGTGTCTTCATCCTCATTGGATGGACCATCATCTTCCACAGCTGGTTAACATCGGTGCTTTATTTTCGAAACCTTAAAAAGTTCTGCTATAATTGTCACATGTCATTCTCGCAGGTATTTCTCGCTGCTATCTTATACAAAAAGTTGTATTGGGTTATGCAGTATTTGATCTTATGGGCATGAACTCTGCAGTCTGGTTTAAGTTGAAGGAATACCATTGCTACCGTAAGATAAAAGTATACTTGAAGTCAATATGTTTTGTTTTAAAGGTGCTTATCTCACCCTTCCTTGTTATTCCCTGGCTTGTATTGTACTTCACAACTGCTGTTCTGACATTTCTAGTGAGCATGTTCTTTTGGGGATTATTGGCTTTGCTGTGCGTTAAAAATTATCGGCAAATCGTGGAAGAGCAAGCTACCAAGTTCAGAGTCAGACTTGCAAATTTATGTAAAAGTCTTGGAGTCTGTAGTCATTTAAGGAGAAAATCCAGAGACTTTGCTGATTGTAAACAGTCGCTCTTTTAGAAATATAAAGAGAAGCATGGAAGGAGTTTTTGGGAAAAGCAGAGGCTGAAAAGAGTTGATCGATCTAATGCGAAGCAATAATTTGGAATAAAACTTTGCAGACCAGAGGTCAAGAAAAGGATAGAGTATTTCCCCGGTGTGTAAGAGCGGACGTGTCGGATTACAGCTCTATCTCTGGTAAAGATGATAGTTGAAGTGGGTAACTCAGTTTCGCTGGAGTATAAGCAGAGGAGTTCTATTGTGGAGGAAGTTGTGCTTGCTTATAAACAAGCAAGAGATCTCATGGAATTCGCAGACTTTCCTGAGAACGTCGTAAGTGCCGAATCATTAAGCACGTCGAATCTGGAAGCGTTTCTGCTGAGATAACAAGCCGATAGAGATTACAAGTCTCTGAAAAAAGTGTATAGCCATGCGAGATCGAGAGTAGGGATTAAAAAGGAGGACTCTGTTGTTGAAGCACTTGAAAGATGCTCTCAAAAGCTCTTTGAGTAGTCAGCTTCCATCAAGGACCCATTTAAACAGTTGCTCTACACCATGAATATGGACACGAATTCCAAGGATCCTTGCGAATCCATATGCTCTGACATACACCAGCATTTTGACAAGTTAATGAAACTGGCGAGCATCGGATATGCATGTTGGGAGGATGTAGCACCAACTTATTCCTTGTTGCAGGTGTCTGATTTTATAAAGGAACAAGAGATAGGCGATCGCTATCTCTTGTTGGATACTCTACGCAATCACCTTGCGAATGTTGTGGATTGCTGCTTTTCAAATTTGCCGGAACAAATATTAGAAAGCTGCAACAAATGGGCTTCACAATTTGAAGAGAAAAAGATTTCAAAAGCTATTAATTTGGCAGAGAAAGCATGGTCATTGAAGGAAGCAAAAAGAATAGACAAAATAATCCAGGTAAAGCGACCTTATCGAGCAGAAATAAAATCAGAGCTGTGATCTCTAGCTGAATTGGATTCAGCTTTTCCAAGTTTTTCTCTTGTAATTGATGCCTAAATATGTCTAAATTGCCCTTCAAATTATACAATTCATCGCACTGATTGAACATGGTAGTCGATTTTTCCCTGATTTATATATATGTATTGTCTTGTATGCATATCATTTCGTTTAATAATTTCAGAAATATTATACACTTTAGGTTCGACGTAGCAGAGGTATGTGCATTTAATTATTTTCATTAAAGTCATTCGGTATTCAGTTGAACTCTCTCCCATTGGATAAGGAGGGTAATGGAGTGAGGAGGAAACTATAGCTCACAACAATCATACTATTGATATACAGTCATCTCAGCACCCATGTGCAACACGTTTTAAAGAGCTTCTAAGAGGAATTCAAGTAGAAAATTGCACATTTTTGTTAGAAATCTTAATTTCTACTCTAATCCGTCATTAAATGTTTCTAGAAGTTTAGGTTTAGGTTTAGGTTGTGTTGGCTGTAGTAGTTTCCATAATTTTTTAGATAATTGACTTGTTGGCAAATGTCAGAAATTTCTAGAGATTGTAAACTTGCCTATAAAATGGAGTGTTGTGTATCCATTTTGTCAATCAGAGAGTAATCAAATACAATTGATTTTTATTGTGCCGTAGTACATTGTGTTTCATATTTTATTCTTGTGTGCCTCTACCCACCCATCAATGTGGTATCAGAGCTTGGTTAAGAGGAGGTGTTTGAAGGATTGTGCATAAGGACGACTGCAACAGAGAAAGGGGATAGAAAGTTATTGTGAGATCTGTAAGTTTCTTATTGCCCTATTTAGGGTTTGTTATATCTGTGAATTTTGTTTATAAGTTTCTATTAGGCATGGCTTCATGGAGTTTTTAGGCTTCAATTCCAATGTTTTTTGGAAAGAATTATGATGATTGAGCTTTTAGAATGAAGCTTATATTTGATTCCTATTAGTTATTAGATATAATCTTAACTGGTTATATTAAACCTAGAGATGAGTCTACTTTAAATGCTAATCAAAAGAAAAAGCTTGATGAAAATAGCCAAAAAAGTAAAAGAGCTTTGCAAATTATTGGACAAGCTCTGGATGACTCAATTCTTGGAAAAATTAAGCCGGCTATTATAGCCATGCAAGCTTGGGACATTCTTCATACTGCATATATCAAGGTATAAGAAAGGTAAAGATTGTTAAATTGCAAGCACTTAGAAGAGAATATGAGAATTTACAAATGAAGCATTCTAACTTTGTAGAGCAACTTTCAAATCATGTTATGAATGTGGTTAATCAAGTTAGAATGAATGGTGATGAGCTTTCTAACTAGAAAGTTGTAGAAAATATTTTAAGAAGTTTGCTTTCTAAATTTGATAATGTTGTGGTTGCAATTGAAGAATCTAAAGATTTAACAGCATTATCTATAGATGAAGTGTTTGGATCCTTGAAGACAAGTTTAACAAGCATAAAGGTAATTCACTAGAGAATGCATTCAAAAAACAAATAACGTTTGGAAGAGGCAAAGGAAGAGGAAATCTTGGATTTAGAGGAAGAGGAAGAGGCAAAAATAATTTTCAAAAAGAAGAAAGGAGTCCATATTGAGGAGGAAATCAATACTCCTTTTCAAGGGGAAGGTATAGCAACCAGACATCACAAAGGTATGATAAATCAAATATTCAATGTTATTATTGCAAGAAGTTTGGACATTTTGTAAATGAGTTTCAGAAAAAGAAAGTTGATATTAGAAAGAAAAATGTAAATTTTCATGAGAGTAATTTTGAGACATTTTTTATTACTTGCAATGTAGCTCAAGAGAGCACAAATAATTTTTGGTTTTTAGATAGTGGTTGCAGCAATCACATGATAGGTAATAAAGAGTTTTTTGAAAGTTTGGATAGATTGATTAAATTAGAAGTGAAGTTGGGAAATAATGAGATAATGGAAGTAAGTGGAAAAGGCACAATCGATGTTATAACAAAGCATGGTCAAAAATATATTTTTGATGCATACTTTGTGCCTAGTTTGAAACAGAATCTTATAAGTGTGGGGCAACTTAGTCAAAAAGGTTATAGAGTTATTTTTGAGAAAAATTTGTGCACTATATTTGATATGCCTCCTAGTAACATGCTAATTGCAAGGGTAGAAATGACAAATAACATAATTTTCCAACTTCAGATGAAGAGCAATATGACTGACGAAGTTGCAGAAAGTCAAGATCAAACATGGCTATGGCACTTGAGGTATGGTCATCTAAATCTCAAATGATTATCTTTACTGCAAAGAAAGGAAATGGTAAGAGGCTTACCCCCAATTGAAGCATCATTAAGTCCATGTGAAAGTGGTATTTTGGCCAAACATCAAATAGAGAATTTTTTAAAAGGGATGTCATTTAGAGCAAGGGTACCTTTTAAAAATGTACGTTCAAATATATATGGTCCAATGAAAACACCATCATTAGGGTGGAGCACTTATTTCTTAACATATATTGATTACTTTAGTAGAAATACATGGGTTTACTTTCTTAAAAATAAATCTGAAACTTTTGGCAAATTTAAAGAATTTAGGGCTTTTGTTGAGAAACATAGTGGTTTAGCTATCAAGGTATTGAGATCTGATAGAGGAGGAGAGTATAAGTCAAATGAGTTTTTAGATTATTGCAGGGATCATGGAATTAAAAAAAAAAATTACTACCAGCTACACACCAAAACAAAATGGCATTATAGAGAGAAAGAATAGGACAATAATGGAGATGGCAAGGAGGATGTTGAAAGGTAAGAATATTCCTAATGAGTATTGGGCTGAGGCAGTTTCTTGTGTTGTTTATATTTTGAATAGGAGTCCAACATAAATTGTAAGGGACATGATTCCGCAACAAGCATGGAGTGGTAAGATTCATAGTGTTTCTCATCTCAAATTATTTAGTTGTATTGCATATGCACATGTTCCTAAAGAAACTAGAAGTAAGTTAGATGATAAGAGTCAGAAATGTATTTTTGTTGACTATGGTGAACAATCTAAGGCATATATATTGTTTAATCCTATCACCAGAAAGTCATTGTGAGTAGGGATGTTTTATTTAGAGAGGATGAATCTTGAGGTGGAAATATAGATACAAATGTTATAGGTGCTGCAACAATACCATATGATGGGAAGCATAAAAAAGATCATGAAGATCAAAAGGATCAACCAAGTGACCAAGAAGGAACTCCACCACAAAGTCCATAAGGAGATCACTTATAAAATGAAGTTGAGCATGGAGAATCTTTGAATTCACAAGTAAGTAATAATTCAAACCCTATACTTGCACAATTGAGATCAAACAAGAAATCTAGAAGGTTGAGTTAGATTTATGATCAAGGAAGAACATTTTGAAGATGAAATTAAGGAAGAACATTGGATTAATGCAATGAATGATGAAATAGAATCAATTGAGAGAAATGATACATGGGAATTAGTTGATTTTCCTAAGAACAAAGATTGCATTGGTGTAAAATGGTTTTATAAGACTAAGTTTAAATCTAATGGAGATGTAGACAAATATAAGGCAAGGTTAGTTGCTAAGGGATTTTCACAAGAATATGGGGTTGACTATATTCAACCATTTGCACCTATAGCAAGACTTGATACTATCAAAATATTATTAGCTATTGCAGCTCAAAAAAAATGGATGGTTCACCAAATGGACATCAAATCAGCATTTTGAATGGATATTTGGATGAAGAAGTCTATGTGTAGCAACTACCAGGATATGAAATAAGAGGACATGAAGACAAAGTTTATAAGTTGAAGAAGGCACTCTATGGATTGAAGCAAGCTCCAAGAGCTTGGTTCAACAAAAAATAGATTCATATATGATGGATAATGGATTCAAGAGAAGCACCACTAAACCTACATTATATACCAAGATCCATGAACAAGGTCAGATTTTGATTGTTTATTTATATGTTGATGATTTTATCTTCATAGGTAATTTATCTATTGGAATTTGAAATGACAAATCTAGGATTGATGAAATATTTTCTTGGTATTGAAGTTACTCAAAATGACAAGGGAATCTTCATTTGTCAAATTAAATATGCAAAAGACGTTCTAAAGAGGTTTAGATTGAAAAATTGTTGCCATGTTTCTACACCTATTATAGTAGGCACAAAACCTAGCAGAGAAGGTAATGAGAAAGCTTTTGACTCAACTATATTCAAAAAATTGGTTGCTAACTTGATGTATCTTACAACAACTAGGCTATATATTATGTATGGAGTGAGTTTAATCTCTAGATTCATGGATTCACCAAAGAAAAAAAATATTGAGATATTTTGCAGGAACTATGGATCATGGAATATTGTATTCTACATCAAATTATTTTCAACTAGTTAGATATACAAATAGTGATTTTGCAGGGAATATTGAAGATAGAGGGAGCACATCTAGATATTCATTTAATCTTGGGACAAGTGTTGTAGCCTGGGCATCAAAAAAGCAACTTGTAGTAACTCTCTCATCAACTGAAGTAGAGTATGTAGCAAGAACAAAAAGAGCATGTAAAGTAGTATGGATGCAAAGGATTTTGAAAGACTTAATGCAAGCTCAAGATGGACCTACTACAATTTATTGTGACAAAAAGTCTACTATTGCACCCTTAATGAACCATGCATTTCACAAGAGGACAAAGCACATTGACACAAAGTATCACTTTATTAAAGAGCTGGTTAATAGCAAAGAAATTAATCTACAACATTGTAGATCAGAGGAGAAACTTGTAGATATCTTCACCAAGGCCTTACCACAATTATAGTTTGAAATTTTGAAGGAGGCTTTGAGAGTTGTAAATATTAAAGAAGTTTTGTAATAGTTGATAGTAGAAATTAGGGGGGAGTGTTAGAAATATTAATTTCTACTCCAATCTATCATTAAATTTTTTGAGAAGTTTTGGTTTAGGTTTACGTTTAGGTTGTTTTAGCTATACTAGTTTCCAAAATTCTATAGATAATTGTCTTGGCAGAAAATGTCAAAAATTTATAGAGATTGTAAACTTGCCTATATAAAGGAGTGTTGTGTATCCATTTTTTCAATCAAAGAGTAATCAAATACAATTGATTTTTATTGTGTTGTAGCACATTACATTTCATATTTTATTCTTGTGTGCCTCTTCCCATCCATCAATTTCAAAGAGCTTTCGAGAGGAATTCAAGTAGAATTGTTTTATCTAGTATCATATAATAGTATTTTATTGTATTCAGAGTTTGTTGATGATATCTTCCTTTTTAGTATTTTAGAGAGACTTTATGGAAGCAATGAATGAGTGAAAGGTTTTCATAATGTCGATCAGGCCAAAGCAGTGAAACCACCTAGAAATCTTGTTAAAGGACAAGATGACACTAGGCATTTATTTTTGTAGTTCGTAATTGTAAATTTAATCTTTCTAATTTGTATTTATTTACTTAAAATAAACATGTTATAAATAATTATTATTTCTATTATTTAATTATCTTTTAATTTCCTACCATGTTCCAAGCTAACAATCATACTACTATACAAACAACCAAAGGCAACATATGATTAAAGCAGATGTATAATTTTGTTTTTAATGTTCAGTGATATGTTTGTTTACTTGCATCTCATAATTTATAGGATTTTTATGTTTTACAATTTTATATTTTGTTATTTATTGGGATTGTGTTAGTTTTGATATCTCAAGACTAAATTCAAGAGATCATAGGTAATGTAAACTTATATAAATATGGTAGCTAAAAAAAATTAGAAGCTATGATTATTGAATTAATGTAATGTCCCCAATTTTATTAAATAATATTATTTTGTTATGTGACTTAGAATCAATGTGTTTAATCCCTTGGGCCCATCCTTTAATTTTAGGACTTCTCGACTTATTGCCATTTTGTAATCCTTTGGGAAGTTTCCTCAAAGCCCTTTATAAGGCCTTCTTGTTAGTTGTTTTAGGCATGCGATTTGGATTATTTTCTTTGTGTTGTGAATTCCTATTGGAATTCTCTATTGTTTGCCACTTTGGAAGTGAAAGATCTTCTCTAGTTGGCCTTCTAGTTTCTATGGGATTCAACCCTCACCCTATTCCATTGCCTCTAATACTTCATTCAAATTTAATAAATCGAAGCACCATATTTATTTGTGAATATTAATTGGAGAATATCAGTACTCAATATCTATTCATGCTTGGCATTTATTTGATGGAGTTGTGTTCTAATATTATTTGCATATGATTTTTTATGCTCTTTCCAATTTTTGTACAATACTCAACGTACTCCTCCATCAACCTCAATATGTACCTCTCCCTCTAGTTGTACTCCATCTATACTCCTCCCTCCATCTACCATACTACCTCCCTCCATCTATACTCCATCCACATCCCTCTATAACTCTCCCTCCAATTATACACCTCCATCTATACTCCTCCCTCCATCTAGCATACTACCTCCATCCATCCATACTCCTCCCTCCATTTGTACTCCTCCCCACATCTTCTATACAACCTCCTTCCATCTGTAATCCTCCCTCCATCTGTTATACTACCTCCTTCCATTCATACTCCTCCATCCATCCATACTTCCCCCAACATCATTTTTACTACCTCCTTCTATCTGTACTCCTCCCTCCATCCATATCTCCCCCCCTTCATTTGTACTCCTCTCTCCATCTGCCATTCATACTAACCCCCCTTTGTACTCCTCCATATACTTCCATATTCCACATTTCATATTCCATACATTTCTATTCCATTAGTACATCAATATTGATCTTCCACTATGAACCACCATACTAGGGTTCTCTTCACTGTATGTACACCACAGTTCATAGATCCCTTTGTATTCACAAAAAGTTTGAAGTACAATTATGTATTCGCTACCTCTTTGTCTGGACTAGGGACATTACAATTGAAGATGTTGAATGCCTACAATTTGTAAAGTGACAATTTTGGAAAAAACTCTTACATATGCTATATAAGGAAAAGTTCTCAAATCTGATTAGTGATTAATAATAGTTCATGTAGTTTCTTTCTCTCATAACAAGAGGTAAAGTAAGGGAACTACTTGTTTCCTAAGGCAAACTTTTGATACCACCAAATCTGTAAAAAGGAATCAAACTACCCAAATACAAATATCTATCATTTACATAATGTTTGCAGATGGTACTATTTTCTTCACCTCAATGATAGAAGGAAATAAAATTAAGGAAGTATTTAGTAAGTACTATGAAATCAAGGGCTAGAATGTAAATGGCTCTGTATCAAAAGTAGTTTCTCTAAATTGTTCTATCTTTTGGCAAGGCTCTCATATTTCCTTTGTTTCACTACAACTTTTCTTTCTTTTAAATACTTAGGAATTATTATTTTCTCTTGTTGTAATTTGAGTAGTTTCAAGAGTAGCATTTCTTTACCTATTGATTAAAGTTTTTTCAACATTATTTTTGTAATGGAAGAACTCTTGGTTATCAATGAATGGTTAAAAAAATATTGATTATTATTAAATTTTTAGAAACTATTCTCAATTACATAATACTTGTTCTACTCATTTTTAGAGGTGTTTGATCCAATTTAGACTCACAACAAAAATATTTTCTTTGGAATAGTAATAATAAATTTCTAGATGAGGCTCATTTATTAACTTTCAATAAACTAGTATAAAATAAAAACTAGTATTAGCACTCAAAGAAAAACTAGTAAACAAGATATTTTCAAAGGATAAATTAAAATAAGCTTCAATTGTTTTCTAAATGGTTGGTTTCTTTCCTCTAGTTCCAACAATGAAGATGTCTACACAAGGTAGTTTTCTAAAATTTTCAATGGTAAATAACTTTGACTTTGACCCTTTTTGAAATAGTGATGGTTATTCTCTTAGTTCTTAAAATGAAATTTCAAGATTTTTAAGGAATATTACACTTACAATACCAGTTTTAAAATGTCCTCTACAAGTGTGCTGAATTACTCGAAGTGGGATGAATGAAGTATTCCAAAATATTTATAAATTTTTTTGTTCTATTAGTTAACACTAAGAAACCATTAAAAAATTTATTTGATCAATCAATTAAGCATAAAAATCACTCACACTAATTATATAGATGGAATCCGTGCAATACATATACAATGAATAAAAGAATTTATGTGAAAATTCTTAATGGGAAAAACTATAGAGGGGCTAATTCAAATGAAATGAACACCTATTAGATTGACACATGTTAAGATGCTTTTTATAAGACTCATTATCAGTCTTTTTCACTATAGGTGGCTCACTCCTAATAAGACTAACTACCATGAAATATAATAAAAACTCACTTCAAAAAATAATAAGACCAGTACACTATAAATGACCCTTATTCCTTTACTATAATTGACCACAAGATAAAATTTAGATCCTTAATTTGACCAAGATGCAGTGGAAGATAGGAGTTACAATTATGAATTTATACACTTGTTGTTTTAAATTTTATAAAAAAATATGACATATACTATTGGATAATATTATGACATGTTCAACATGATTACAAAAAAATGTATATTCGGTGGTGGGGGGAAGGTGCACAAAATGCATCTTCCCTTTTAGTCTCTTTCTTTATAGATAATGTCCACACTATATGGACCTTATATAAATAGAAAACCAAAAAAATTCCACATACGGGGACAACTATGTCACAAAAATCCTTCTTAGGATATCAAATTTAGATCAGATGATTCATATTCTGACTTTATCAGTAGTAGGAGGTAATGGAAAATATAGAAAATATTTGATAACAATTATATGTAAATAAATATTATTGCAATAGACCTAAAACTTTAATTTTTAAGGAAACCCTCATGCATCTAGACTACATTGTTCTCACACAATTTTCATAAGCATTCAATTGAATGCCCTAAAAAGATTAAAAATAAATATAATTACAATAAAGGATGGAAACTACAAATTTATTTTAATAAATAAACCACATACCATGGGACTAGTGTGTGCTTCGGCAATTTTCCAAAAGCAATCAATCAAATGGCCTACTAAAGATAGTGATTTCAATTGTTGAAGATACTTTTTTACTGATCCAGTCTCAAAGTGTTAGTATTTTTATCTAAAATATTCTATTGAATTACCTTTTTCTTTAGAGGAGAATCCAACTAATCAACAATCTTCTCTTTACACTTTCTTTTAAAACCAATGAAAGCCTTCATGAAAGCCATGACATGGAACAACATGAGGCTAACCTAGTCAATGAAATGCTTGTTGCTATAAATAATAAAATAAATAGAGAAATGAAATAAAAATAGAAATGAAGAACAAAAACACAATACATTAGTATTTATTGTAATTCACCATAACTTGTGGCTACAATCACATTTTAGAAGGAAATAATTATATCAATGAATAACCTAATACAATACAATACATGATAGTATATGTGTATTTATACATTGGCATAAGTGTAAGGACATCCCCTACAAAACTAATGTCACATTAACATTCTTTATTAAATGCCAAAAAAAATCAATGAGAGTCAAGGTCCTTTGAATAGTGACCAATCATTCTCAATTATCACAAAATTTAAAATCAAATACATATATCAAATAGCAGATACTAGATACTAGAATATTGAGATGATATGAATAGGACAATTAGTTTGAAAGGAGCTCCATAAGTTGGTTAGAAAACATATGAGCAAGAATATTATAGGAGTGTTTTACGAACCTACCATGAAGGTGTTATGCTTCCCCAAAATCTTTCCTAACACGAAATATACCCAGCCTGATAACTAGACAGTCTAATCAAGAAAAACTATGAGAAGTAATGGAATGTCTGGTTAAATAAATCACCTTCTAAAATCATTCACTAATATCATGGGTAGCCAAGTCAATTTAAGAAAGAGAATAAACATTTCTTAATTAGCATGTACTGATATCATTTTTTGTCACATTCAAGTTTCTACTATGCACTACAAATATATAGCATACAATTTAACATTCTTGCTAAAAGGATAAATATGTAATGCTTACATTCAACCTATGCCATTAAGTATTGTGTCATTTGTAACATACAATTAAATCAAAATTTATTTATAATCAAGACAAAGAAAGAATGAATAAAGGAGTTAAGCATCATCTTAACTATATATATATATATATATATATATATATAAGTGAAATAGAACTATCTAAAGAGAAACATTATTGATTTAGTCCCAAGTGGATTCAACTTCCTTTTTCTATACCAAGTCTCAAATAAAATCATGCTTGAAATAAAAAAAATTTGTCCTACTATGATAGCTAGTACAAAGATAAGGCAACATTTTTGAGAATTATATGGGTTGGGTCATTACTATTGCACAAAATTAGAAACCTACTTACAACTACCCCACATTCTTATTATTCAGGGGTTTTCTATATATAAGTTTTTGTTTTTGTTTGTTTAAGTATTTTTAGTCTTTTTAGTTAGGTGCTAGTTTTCATTGTGTCGAGTCTATTTTGTTTGCGTTTTCACAACTTTTTTCTTCTTTTCTTTTTTAGTCTTTGAGTCAATGAGTCACTATTTTTTGTTAGGGTTGTTTCCAACATGTGGTCCATCCTAATTGGTCTTAATTTTTGGAAGAGTTGTTTCTTTGTCGAAGCATTTGGATTTTTTCTTTTCTTGTATGAACTAAATATAGATGTTGCTCGTGGTTAAAGAGGACTTTTGACCCTAAAATTAGATTCTAGATTAATTTCTCTCAACACATTACAAATTTAAAGAATTGGTCATCCAACTTTCTTTCAACCCAAGTGGATAGTGGCTAAGGGATAGTCCAATTTTTTTTTATTTGAACTGAGGTTTTCCCCTACATCTTATCAAAATCACTTGGTGGCATGTGACTTTCTCAAATTTCATTAAAAGAGGGACACATGATTAATAAGGTTGGAAAACATCCATAAAAAATGAACATCAATACCTTTACCAGATAGTCTAATTATCATCAAGAGAACAAAAAAAAATTGGTGTTCAAATAGGACTCTAGAACTTGGTAATGATTCAAAATAAGGTGATCAACTAAAGCTAGCACAATATAATCACTGGCTCACTTCAAATGAACAAAATTTTCAAGGAAGAACCAAGTAGAAACATGTTGGAACCATAAAGTTGACAAATAGATCACTAGAAATATAAAAGACAAGTAATTCATGACTCATTATGAGCCCTCTGAATAGTTTCTCACATCTGGTCAGTTAGTTATTGGAACTTTGCTAAAGGGGGTTTCTAAAACTCTCACCAATAAATGAAAGATTTTTTCTATATTTTTGCATTCCCATGGTCATTTAAAATTAGGAGTTCCAAGAGAATTAAGACACTAAACACACATTGAGCATGAAAATTGAAAAGTTTGAGTTTCTTGTTTGAAGTTCTCAAAAGGTACTAGAGACATTTGGAATGAAGTTACAAACATGATATAGGCTCAAAAATTGCTTGCTAATAAAGAAATGTCTTTGTCATTTTTTCCTTTTGTTAGGGATTATTTTTGTGGTTCCACAACACACATCCCTTTTTTTACTTTGGAAATGGGGACTCTATTTTTATGGCTTACAGAAGCTCGTTCATCATAAGAGAGTATCTTCCAAGGTGACTTACGGAGTTGAAATTGTGTAATTTAAGTCTGATCTAGTCAATTAGCATATTTTTACTATTATTATTAGTATACTAATATCTTTTTTTTGTAGATCATCATGGCATCCTAATCATCCATAGCACAAAAAATAACCATGAATTGCCTTGGTATTTCAAATAGAAAAAGAAAAAGGATTTCAAGTTTATAAAACATTTGGACTATAAATAGGACATAAATCATCTAGAAATATTAGGAATAAGTACACTATAGTGCTCCCTAACCCCATTTGAGAAAAACCAACAAACCATTTTCAAAAATTGCAACTTTAATTTTTTGGTGAATTGAGTACCTTGCACTTTTTAAAGGTGCATTTTATGAAGGTGCAAATTTTAATGGTTCACATTTTGCAAAGTGCATAGTTGGACAAGCTACACATTACAATTTTTCATATGCATAAGTTGGAGGACTACAGAAGGTGTACATGTGCGAAGGTGCACAATCCTAAGTGTAAGAATTTTTCTTAGGGAAAGATTCACCCAAGATCATACAACTCAAACACAAGAATAATTGTAGACCAAAAAAAGAGTATGATCAATTAATCAGAGTATGTCCTCATACATTGCTCTATATTGTATGTACAAATACACTAGGTGTGCCTATACATAATGGCCTCTTAGGAAGCACCTGGAATATCTCTAGAAAGAACTAGGAGATAAGATAAACATGACGAATAAGCACACATCTTATCCATCATTCTAGATGATAGAATAAGAATGAAAATGTGTATCTCAAGTAGAGATGTTATAGACACCATGTGCATAAAAGAGGTCTGAACTCCTATGTTGTCAACATGACAACTCACAAGAGTACACATACTCCTAGGTGACTAATAAAATAATATTAAAAATATGCATTAACCTAAGTAAACTTAAGAAAATGCAAAGAGAAAATACTTATTTACACCAATATCCCCCCTTAAGTGCAACTTAGGGGAATTCCCTTAAGCTTACAAAAACTAGGATGAAATACAGGATGGGTCCTAGCTACTAGGCCATGTTAGGTACCCATATACATAATGATATGCAATCTTTCATAAAGTAGAGAAAGAAGGAAAACCTCAAGGGAAAAATCATCCCCCAAAAAGAGAGATGAAAAGGTATGCATGGATGGATAGAGTAATCAAGACCCCCCCATTACAAAATACATCTAGTATATACAAGTGAGAAGAATGAGAAGAAAAAAACCTCCTAAGAGGAAAAAGTCTCCCCCATGCATAAGAAATAAGAGGAAGAGAGACAAGGTAGTCCCCTGTCCTCGAAGGAAGAGTGTCGATCAGTGAAGACTACTCCAAGGTAGAGGCTAGTCCAAGAGTGTTGAATGACATTCCTCCCCTTTGGAAGAAACAAAGGAAAAGGTACAATCCTGAAGATGTATGGTAGCACTGAAACTTGCTCAAGTGTCTGTAGAACCTATTCCAAAACTATCTCCTCAACTGACAAAGAGACATCCTCCAAAGGCTGTACATAAGTATCCATAATCACACCAACCTATAAAGATTGATCATGTAGAGAATGAACATGAGGGTCAAAGTGGGCCCTTAGAACAATTATAGAAGGATCATCATTATTAAAGAGAAGATGCAAATCATCAAGATTGTCTTCCAAGTCTGTGGTGTGTGACTCCATCAACAAACCTATAATATCTGTTAAGAAGTCATCAATTGAAATTGGAGTTGGAAGACAACACATACCTTGCTATTTTGGACCTTTCACTATGGCAATGTATGCATGTAGACTAGACTAATTTCGTGACCTTTCATTTCAACTATCAAAAGAACAACATGTGTCTAAATCTATTGAAGCACTATCGCTGGTGTCACTACCAATATCCTTAGCATATGATGTATGAAGAGGAGTAGAGGACAAGCTAGGTGAATTTTCTTCAAAATATCCATCATTCTCCACAAAGATCTAGTGTGTCTCAGGATCCATAAGTTTGTATGCCTTCATTCTATCTTCATATCCTATAAAAGTACAAGGCCTAGATGTTGGTGCCTTGCAACCCCTAAAAGATAGGTTTCTCCATGCTAAACAATTGAAGACTCTAATATGACTCACAACTAGTTTTGTACCACACCATGCCTAAAAAGGAGTCTTCCCATCTAAGGCAATATGAGGAGACCTATTAAGTATGTGAGTGACACTACTAATAGCTTCAAATTCTAATGTAGGATCAAGAGACTTGGCCTTTATCATGCAACATGCCATGGATTTGAGAGTCCTAATACTCAGTGCTACAACATCTATCTTGTGTGGACTAAATGTGGGTAGATTTTGAAGATTAATTCCCTCAAGTTTACAAAATTCCTTAAGTCTTTGGTCCACATATCGACTTTTGTTGTCCATCCATAAAACCTTGATGGCTTTCTGTGATTTTTGTTCAACATGAGTCTTAAAGGCGCTTATGAACTACTTCATTCTTGTGATGAAGGAAATAGACTCATGTGAAGTGTGAAAATTTAGCAACAAAAATAAGGATGTAGTGGCCTTGGCTGACTGATGTCACTGCAAAGGGTCTTGGTAAAACCATGTGAACCAACTAGAGAACAATTGGTGCTTGTGAAGACTTGTCTTTATCATACTTCTCCTCAAGATGCATATCCACTGAACATGATGAGCATTCACCCTTAGAAAAGTTGATGTTAGGTAGACCTTTGACCATGTGTTTGATGCAAAGTTTCTAAGGGTAGCGAAAGGAAAGATGACCAAACCACTCATGCCATAATGTGGTTTGTGAAGTATACTGAGTCAACAAGGCCTGAGAACGAGACTTAAACAAAAAGTGGGAGAAGGAACAAAGCCTCTTTGTCATGATGGACTTTTCCCACTTCAACCAATGAATCATGTCTAAGACTGCACACCATTATTGAATCTATAAGGACCTCAACTTTGTGACCATCTCAGGTGAATGATTTGGTAAACTAAGATGAGATTGGAGCTTAGGTTTGGAATTAGAGTACATCTTTGAATTCCCTATATTCCATTTACAAATGTCCTTTCCTTTCAACTTCCATTTTAGTAACATATCCCACGAAGATGTGTAGTATTTGTGACTACTTCAATGAAGAAAAGTCTCCCTTTGAAGAACCCATATGGTAGGAGACACTTGAGTCAAGTATCCATTCCATAGAAGAACTTAAGTTGGCCATAAGTGCATGCAGTTATTCCTTTAAAGTGGGTGGAGTTGAGACCTTGAAAGTACCTGGCACTTGAATTTTGTTCTTCTTGAGTAGATTTTCTAACTCATTGATTCTCTTAATCTTGCAATGATACTCGTCATTATTTGGGTTTTGGAAATATGCACAAAATTTTTTGTCTTTCTTTTCACTATTTCCCTTCCTGTTGGAAGAAGAACCGCCTTGTTGTGAGTAGGATTATTGTGTCTTAGACTGTGATTTATCCTTCCATTGCTTCTTCTTGTTGTTGCTAGAACTTTTGCCTCCTTCAATTGATTGGTACTCATCACTAGCCACCAAGGCTTTGCTCTTTGATGTATGACAAGTTCTAAATCCATCAAGTGAGATTTTTCAATAAACAACATCTCTGCAAAAGCATCAAAAGTAGGCTTTTGATAAGAACTTCCAATGGTCAACTTATGAGTATTATAACTCAAAAAAAAGGATGCATACTCTGAAGGTAGCCTCTTCATGATGTGATGAATCAACTTTTCATCCTTCATTTTCCACACTCTTTAAGTAGTGCCCTATACTCATTTTCTTTGGTGGCATAATCTTGAATTGTGTCAAAGTTATTTGGATCTAGTAGAAGTAGATTGTCATGAATTTAAAATCCCTTTTCCTCATTCACCTTACCATACAATGCTACAAGTTTTTCCCAAGCTAGTTTGGATTCCTTACAACAGGCAATGTGAAAAAAGAGGTCTCTATGTAAACAATTCCTAATAACTCCTAAAGTCTATTGGTCTTTTTCTCACCAATTAATGAGTTCTTTAGCATTAGTGGATTTTGGAATTGTACCGTCAACATAAAGATTGTAACCTTTTTCCATTAATCTACTCCATACAATATCTTTCCATGTAGAATAATAATGAGAAGTTAGAGGTGGACATTTAGGTGAACACATTATGCAAATAATAAAAGAGTACATAAGAGTGACACAAAAATACAATACAAACCCCCCCTTTTTCACTCAATCAAAAGAAAACTCCTGAAAAAGATGGTTTTGCACTTTTTAAGTAGTGCATGTACAATAGGTCACTTGTCAAAATGTACAAAGTGGACTTCTAATTTTGCCTATCACAATTTCCTTTTGAGGCCAAAATTTAAAACTAAGCACTATAGTTGAGATATACAACAATTCTAAAAAGAAATGAAAGCAATACAATGCAGAAAAGGCCCTAGTTTTGAAAGTGATATTTTTGTCCACACAAACCTAGCATCTTAGTGCAAATTTGGAAAGGAAATGAAAAAATAGATATTTAAAAAAAAATGGAACCTGTTTTCAAGTCCAAATGAGCTTGTACAGAGCATTTCAAGTTGCAAAATGTAGGATTAGATCGATACAATTGCCAAAAGACACAATTTCTAAAAAATCCTTGCACCAAAACTAGAAAAGAACATCGCCACTAAAATTTTAGGTAGTTCTACCCAAAATCAAAAAAATCACACGTGACTTGGAGTTTGGATCTCAGAGTTATGGCCTCTCAAAGTCAGGCTACCAAATCAAAAGTACATCTAAAGAGGGGTCTAGAAGGAAAATTGCTAGCTTAAATTTGATGGTCAAATGGCCATCATAGTAGTTATAAAATTCATGTATTTGATGGTCAAATGATCATCAAACTTAACTTCGCAAAATGTTGATGTTAGTGAAAAACAACCTCCCTGGTGATGGGGCAAGGTCGTATGCTAACTAGGTAGGGCCATATGGTGACATGTCTATACAATTATTGTATGATGGATGAGTTGATGGGTGACTGTGTCATCCTATGTATTGGTTTTAGATGTGGCATAGAAAATGCCACATGGGCATCTAGTACTAGGCCTCGTGTCCTATAGTTGTGTCACTTTGTTAGGGATCACCAGAGGTATAAATTTGCAGGCACCTATTTGAACTCTTTAGCATCGAAAAAGGTTCAGTGTCTAATGACTGTAATCACCGCCAAAGAGTGTTAATGTGGCTGGAAAGTTTAATTTTCTAGGTGCTAGAATCACTTCTGCATTGCCAAAAAAGTTTAAAGTGCTAGTCAGAGTGCACATTCAAAGTGCAGGTCAAGAAAACCATTTTTGACCCTAGAAATAATGTAATCCACACTGTAAAAACCAAAATTCCATTAGCAATGTTGGGATTTAATCCCACATTGCTTATGCAAGTTGTCTTCAGAGCATTTAAAAAACATCGCACTTAGATGTAAAGTAAACAAGTTGGGTGGCAGGGTTTGCAATGAAGTTTCTAGCCAAGTTTTGTGAGTGAATGTATTTGGAATATAGCTAATAGATCGATTAAATGCTAGCAAAAATCCAAGGAATTTATCCAAAATATGCTATGCAGGGCTAGGGTTTGACTACTCAGTTCAACAAAAAAAAAAATCTTTGCTAGCCCGATTGGGTGAAAAAAAATTTGGAAAACAAAAATTTAAAAAATGTAGAGATACATCAAATCCAAATTGAATGAAATTGCAGATCTAAAAAATCATACCCAAACTTGCAAATCATGGCCTCCAGGTGCCAATTTTCAAAAAAATATTGTCTCACGATCAACTTTGGGCTAGGGCAGCCAAATTTATAGCTGATTTTCATGAAATCAGCATTTCGAATGTAATGGTAAGGTCAAATCTAGCTCTAGATGCTCTCAATGATAGAAATACTCCAGATTTGAGCCATGGTGTTGAAGCAAGAAGATGATCTCAATGACTTTGTGAAGAGAGATTCTCCAAGAGATCTGATACCATGTAAGAATTTTTCTTAGGTCAAGATTCACCCAAGATTGTAGAACTTGAACACAAGCACAATTGTAGACCAAAAAAAGAGTATGATCGATTAATTAGAGTATGTCCTCATACATTTCTTTGTACTATATGTACAAATACACTAGCATTGTCTATATATAAAGGCCTCTCAGGAAGCACCTAGAATGTCTCTAGAAAGAACCAAGAGATAAGATAAACATGACAACTAAGCACACATTTTATCCATCATTCTAGATGATAGGATAAGAATGACAAGGTGTATCTCAAGTAGAGATGTTGTAGACATGATGTGATTAATTAGTGTGCTAACTCTTCTGTTGTAGACACCATGTGCATAAAAGAGGTGCAAACTCCTGTGTTGTCAACATGACAACTCACAAGAGTATGCATACTCCTAGATGACTGATAATATAATAATAAAAATATGTTTTAACCTAAGTAAACCTAAGTAAGTTTAAATTTTAAATACTTATTTACATCAACACTAAGGTCTTGAAGATGCTTAAAGTCCCAAAAGATGTTAAGGTGTCCAAGTGTAGAATTTTACAGAGTTTTTAAGAGGAAAGTGCACAAGTATGCAAATGGGCCTAAATCATCAAAAAGATAAAAATAAGTACACAAGAGTGGTATAAAACCCCATTTGAGAGAAACTTGCAAACTATGTTCAAAGCTAAGAACTTTAAATTTTTGGTGAATTGAGCACCTTGTGTAGTTCCCACAAGATGTAAAGGTGAAAAGGTGTATAGGTGTACAATTTGAAGATTTAAGGAATGAGCTATCTCTAAAGGTGTGCATATCTAAAATATCTATAGGCCCCTGAGGTCCCCAACATTACCATGGCTTCATCATGTTTTGCAATTGCTAAGATCAACTCAAATCTATGACTTTCAAGTTCCAAGGAATACCCAAGAAGTTACACTTTATGATTTCTACAAGGAACTGAGTGAAAAATATGAAGCTTTAGACTTATTATCTCCTCAAGAAATCACATCCAACATACAAAATTTCAAAGGGGAATATCCACACATGATTTTGGTTGAAGGTCAACAAGACCCAGATGATGGAAATTTAAAATTTTAGAGCTAGAAAAATTATTACTCTTGAAAAATTGTGGACTAATCAATATTCTCACTCTTGGAAAATTGTGGAGTTAGAAAAATTCTAACATTTGGAAAATTGTGGAGTTTGAAAAATTCTCGCTCTTGGAAAATTGTAGGGTTAGAAAAATTCTCACCCTTTGGAAGATTGTGGAGTTAGAAAAATTATCATTCTTGGAAAATTATGGTGTTTGAAAAATTTTGACCTTTGGAAAATTGTGGAGTTCAAGAAATTCAATGAATTTTGGATTTTTCACAAAGGCATGCTTTTTAGAGGTGCACTTTTTTAGAGATGCACTTTCTAGAGATGCACTTTTTCAAGGTGCTCTTTTCAAATATTCTCTTTTTCAAGGTTCAATTTTTAGAGGTGCACCAAACCGAGAGGTGCACTAACAGTTTTGAAAATGAAACAATGTGCCAACAATTAACACTAGTTGTTATTTTTGAGCATTTTATGCATCGAAAACACATTTAGATGATAGTTCAACTCCCATAAACACCTAGAGAAGCCTAAGCTTGCATTTTTAGAAGTCTCAATGACTCTTAGATCATCTCATGACTTCTCTCTTCTTATCTTCTTCTTCTTTCATTGTTTTAAGTCATGTAAACACATATGCACCCATTAATTGATATAAACAAGGGTGTAGACCTACTAAGCACCTTTTAGAGTATTAGTTTGTATGCAATTAGGTTTATTTTATTATTATTTTAGAATTACTTTTCATTAGAAGAGCTCTTACTCCTAATATAAAATCAGACGAGGATTTCTTTTGAAATATATGAATGTAATATATACTCCAAGGCAACATTTTGATGCAATATATATTCTATTGGTGTTCTCATTCTGAGTGTAATAAATCTCACCATACTATTTTGTTTTTGTGAATTTATGTTCATAAATGATAATGGAGCTAATGATTTTATTAATTTTTTATGATTGTGTGCTATTTTAAATATGATGTTTCTTATGTTAATGAAGTTTCCTATTGTGATGAATTGGAAAAAGGATCATCTTTGTTATTACATAGCATTTTGACTAATGTGAGTGCACTTTTTGTGGCCTTGTAATTTCAATATTCCATTGAGAACTCCATTAATTGTTGGAGCTCTCCTACCAAATGCAATAGTTAGTGTTGTTACTACCACTTCATGTATTGAGCAGTAGGCTCCACTCTTCACAACTCCAAGCTAGACTAAGTCACAAAAAATTAGTTTAAATACTCTTGCTATTGTTGTTGTTTCTCAAATTAGTAATATTGTTTGTCGTACAATTATGTCAATAGTAAGTGCAATGGTAGTTGAGGTTAAGCCTCAACCAAGCATTGAGAATTTGAGTAAAGGAAAAGAGATTATTTCTTCCTCTGTTCCAAAGAAAAAGGGTAAATAGGTAGAAGCCTTAATTGATGTAATTGACCTAGCTGAGGATATAGCTATATTCCAAATTGGGATACCTCTAATCTTAATCCTAAAGAGATGGACACCCTTGGAGAGCTTTGGAAGAAAATGGAAAAGGAAAGGAAGAAGATGAATCAAGTGCTACAAGACATAAAAGGTATTTTTTTGATGTACTTAGTTTTCAAATTGATGATAAGAAACATATATTGAACCAAAATTTTGACATAGTTCACAATTTTAATGAAGATCTAAGTGGCTAAGGAAAACTACTATAGATGGGATAAAGAAAGTTTGATAACAAACTTTTGGAGAAAATGGTACAAAATATTGTCATTGATCAAGTGAAATTTTCCACTATTCTTGTTAATTTTGAAATTTTTGTTATTAATGTTATTTCCTTATTTGTGAAGTTAAGTGATACTAAAAATTTCACCAAGGAAATAAAGGACAAGTTGTCTATGATTGTTACTGATCTGAAGGCAAGTACACATCAATTTTCACTTGAGCCAAGCACTAGCTCTATACATTTCATCAAAATCAAGTATCTAATAGACTTGTAGGTAGAATTTTTGGGACAAGAAGCCAAAATTTAGGCTACAATAGTAGATATTCAAAGTTTGATAATTCCCAACATGGATGTAATGAAGAAACATAGTGTTCATGCTAAAACATTAATCAATGACAACAACTTTCCTATTGCTCATCATATGATGGAATTATTTGCTAAAGTACAAAGAGCTTTGCACTCTTCCAAAGTTTTGCAAGATAATTGGTAAAAAAAAATCTCCACAATTTTGAAGGTACATAGTTATTTCCTTTCACATTTTGGTGTTACCTTCTAATTATACATTTTGGTATTTGTGTAAAAAAAGGGGGAAATAGTTATATCATACAAAAAAGATTATAATATAAGGAAGGATACAGTGTCAAAGGGGAAATATAGAAAGGGGGAAATTTATGTACAACAGAGCTAAAAAAAAAAATTTGAAAAAGAAAAAATAGAGTTAGTTTCAGCTAAGTATCAACACAATAGTCAAAACCAAGTTACAGATCCAAGCACATTGATAGGGGCGATTTTTGACTTATGTTTTGAAGTATTCAGAATTTTTGGTATGATAAGTGTTTTTTTTCACTAATGCCAAAGTGGGAGATTATTGACCTTATGGTCAAATCATTTTTCAACTAGTGCTAAAACACTTGATCATTTGTTTGGTCATATCGATCGAGCTTTAGTGCAAACTGAGCTCTACAGTGTCAACCTAGTTCTCAAGTGTTCACCTTGTCTTTAGTGCTAATCAAGTTCATGTCTACTCCTAAGTGATCAATGTGTACCAAGCACTAGTGTCAAAAAAGTGCTAGAAATTACTGAGTTGACTTTTTTTGTAACTATCAAAATATCACCCAAGTGGTTATCAAAACCCAAGTTACATCATTAAGCCAACTTAGTGAAGATTGTTGAATTAGGTATTGTACCTAACTTTAGAGGGTAATTATTTAGATTAGTATATATGTAAGATATCTTTTAATATCCAAAATAGAAAAATAATGTGTAAAAATATGAGAAGTATGAATGTGAATTGAAGAGTAAAGGCTCCAATCAAAATAATGAAAAGAAGAGTCTCATCTATCATAGGAAGGTGATAATTTTTACATAAAATGGATATGAATCAGTGAACCGAGTTGCAGAGCAGAAATCAACCACTGGCTCATCCTAACAAGTGCATTAGTCAAATCCTCTAATAGGTGGACTTAATAGTCTTATGCTAAACCTCTTAACTGAGTGCATACTTCATTGTATTGTATAAATCCTTTCACAAGGTGGACCTAATAGTCCTTACTTCTCCTAATAGGGAAGATCACTAGAAGTGATCATTTGTAAGCCTTAATAAGACAACTTTATACTATAGTACTAAGGCTTGTGGGTATAATCCCCACCCTAGTTTTACTTTCTATTCTAAAGGTTTCTAGGTTACTAAATATTTTTTCAACTATTATAATTTTTTTATTCCTTTCAGTCATTCATCCATGTAATTATATTAGATTATCTTAAAGAGGACTAATTTCTGAATTGAAGTTAAACTTTTGTTGGTTCTTAGTTGCCTATCCCACCATACATTTCCAACACTAGTAGTCTATTTTATAGCCTTTAACAAGGTTTTCTCCTAATAGGGCTCACTTTAGAAGAGTGAAAATTTGTAACTAGTTGTATTGGTGGTTTCTTGAAATTGGGTTTCCATGTTAAATATTGGCATCTCATGTGTTCATGTTATTTTTTTATTTTTTTATCTTTTTCCAACTATGTTATTAAGGTTAATGTACATTAATATTTCAAGATTTATTTGTTAACCAAGTTATAGTGGATTTCTAGTTCTAATTGAGCTATGAGTTATAAGAGAGGTTTTATTAACATCTAAGAGATTTCAATTTTTTTAGTGGTAACTAATTCACCACTCCCCTCTTAATTACTCCTCTTATATTTCCAAAATTTTATATCCTTCATTTCTTCCTTCTCATCTATGTCAAGACATCTTGTACCAATATGACTAAATTTGTTACATGTAAAACATAAAATAGGGACTTTGTACCTTTGTATTTTCCTCTTCCTCTTTGTAGCCTTCTTGCTAATAACTCTACAATATCATCAAGATAATCATCAAATTCACTATCACTTTCCACATGTCTTCTCATCTTCTCTCTTTTAGATGTATCGAGGGTTAGTTGACAGTTGAAAGAACATTCAACACTAGCAAGTGAATAATTATCAATTCAAATGTAGTGAGTCTACCAATTAGACTATCCAAGGTTAGATCATTACTGGTTGTACATCTTAGTTCTTGCATTGTAGATACTCTAATTTCATAGATTGGAAGTAAAGTCCTCAATACCTTACTTATCACAAACTCATTAGATATGATGAATCTAACTTGTCTAATAGAATTCACAACCTTGTTAATTTCACCACAATACTATGCAACACGTTTTCCTTCTTTCATTCTCATGTCATCAAATTTTCCTCTAAAACATTAAGATTTTTCTCTCAACATATTTTTGTCTCTTCCATGGATTTGTCCCACATTTTTTTAAAGTATTACATTTCTTCACATCATCAAATTCAACATAACTTAGAGAAGATGTTAGATCTATCATCATTTGATAATTTTCATGCTTCTCTTTTAATTTTTTAATAGTCACGAGTCTAGGAATTCTAATATATTCATTCTTTAGGTAGTACAATGTGGAATATCCAATTTTAGATAGATATAACTTCATCATTTGTTACTAGGATGAAAAGTTATCCTTGCTCAACTTAGGTACCTCTCTTTTGTACATCATGATCTTTAGCTTAAGTCCTTCAAACTTTACTCACAAGCATCAAATAATCTTATACCAATTGTTAGAATATTTAGAATAAGCGAGAGGTGGAGGGAATCAGTCATCCTTATGTCTAGATGCACCTATTGAACTTCTACCAACTTCAAACAACTTAAAAAATTTCATTAAACCACATAGTCCATATAGAATATCATCAACAACTTATCATTTTGTTCTATATATTCTAAGAAACAATAAATAAATAGAAATAAATATTATTCATCACATATATTACGTTGACACATATATGACACCAAGATTTAATGTGGAAACCCAATTCGGGAAAAACCACCAAGTAGTATG
This sequence comes from Cupressus sempervirens, assembly GCA_028749045.1. Taxonomy (NCBI): domain Eukaryota; kingdom Viridiplantae; phylum Streptophyta; class Pinopsida; order Cupressales; family Cupressaceae; genus Cupressus; species Cupressus sempervirens. The sequence goes on from CM053783.1 coordinate 710,127,294, forward strand.
CTACAACTTTTCACTCTTCTCAAGTGAGCTTGGTTAAGAGATAACCCTTTTAAAGGTTACAAAACACATTTTTAGGTGTGACCCTTTTAAAAGGATTTAATCCTATTAGGAGTGGTCTTGCTAGAGGAATTTGGATCATTCCATTAGAATGTCACCTTGATTAAAGGATTTACAAAATCATAGTTAGGTCAACCTTGATTAAATGATTTATTAGGTTCGATCTATAAAATGCAACTCACTTTACAAATTCAAATCTCTATTTAGCTTATTTGCTGGTTCATTGACTTGACTTGATTAGTATCTCCACCACTAATGCTCTTGTCAACCCCTCAAACAATCATACTTCACTAATCTCCTCAATTTTCCTCTTCTACTCTATTCTTCATATGTTCTCCATGAAATTTCCAATCAACAATTAACCAACCATAAGAAACACCTCTTATGCCTCCTTAAATACGTAACTTTGATAATTTTTTACTAAAAAATAATTGTAGATCTTAGGATTAGGTTAGATTTAATGTATATAAGCATCTATTTCTTCTTCTACTCTTTTCTTAATGCTTGTATAAAATTATCCTTAAATCCTTACCTTTGATGGCATAACAAACCCAATTTATGCATCTATGTCCTAGCTCATCAATTCTTATCATCCATGTGTTTTAACTAATCCAAAAATTTAACTATGTCAGCCTCAAACTTGATTCTTTCACAAACTATTATTTTTCTCACACTTTTTCATTATTATGTTCTTTTTCTTGATTAGCACCATGCACCTTGGTCTGTATTGTTCTATCTTTCTTGGCTTCCATTGGCTCTCTCTCTCTCTCTCTCTCTCTCTCTCTCTCTCTCTCTCTCTCTCTCTCTCTCTCTCTCTCTCTCTCTCTCTCTCTCTCTATGCTCAGCCACTACTATATTTTACTTCAACATCTTGTGTGGTCATAACTACAACTCGACTAATACTATTTTCTCGACTATCTCTTAAGTTCCTTCACCTTTTGTTTCAATTCCTTCCTTGATAGACCACATTTCACTAGGATTTTTTAGTGTTTAACTCAAAAATTCAATACCACATACACTAATTAAAAATACATCATCTTGTCAAAGACCAACTAAACAAGTTCCTACAGTAATTCCATCATACTTTCTCCTCTTCACTCATCAACTTCACTAGTTCATCTAGTTATCTCTCTTTTCAAATTCTCTTCATCAATCAATTTATATGGCATTCTACATTATAAGTAAATGTGTCTGGAGTAGGTTTGGCATCAATGAAAATATACCAATTTTTCCAATTGTAGTTTCCAAAAATATCTTCATAGGTACCATGAAGGAAATCATGTTGCTGATAGGTTGGAAAATATGGGAAGACATTTTTTCTATCCTTATAGGTCTATGTGAAGTGATAATACATGATCACATTGAAATCTTGTATCTATGATGATGATATTATTACTTATTATGGGTTTCACTTCCATTAGCCATTTTTGAGGTTTGAGTGTAGTTTTAGTTTATGAGCTATTTAGCTTGGTTCTAAAGTTAATAAAGTGGTGTCATTTCTTTCTTCTCTTAATTTTTTTGGGTAGTGTTGCAAGAAAGTTCATAGTAAAAGGAGGAATATGAGGGGTGATGCTTTTCATGTTGAACTTGAGGAGTGGGAGGAATACAAAAATGATCCAAACTATGGGATTTTTTAGAGGGAGGATGTATTAATAAGCATGGTTTGATCGTGAATCTCTCCTCCAAGATTATGAAATCTTGGGATGTAGGGAATGTTAATGTAGGTTGTATTTCCTTCATTATGAATTTGGAATCAGTTTGCACTATTTTAGATCTAAATATGGAAGGTGTGAGGATACCAGAGAATACAAAGATGTCATTTTAGGAAGCTCTTGGGAATTTTTAGACCTAGGGGTAAGAATTCCTAGATTGCATTTTGGGTTCAATAAAGAAGTTATTCGATGGGTGCGATAGAATGTGGTGAAATTCTTCATTCAACTTATCACCTATGAAGGTGGTTATAAGTGGTTCAACTCCCATTTGTTTTTTATACTTAGCCACTTTCATAAGGATGATTTGTTCTATTTTTTGTTCTAGATTAACTCCTCCCTTTATCTTTCTAGTTGAAAAGTCTAAAGTCAAGGGTTCACTTCCTAAACATATGGGGATTATGTATAGACACTGTGAGTTTTATAGGAATTTGGTGCCTTTGTCTTACCCTCATTTAGTAGTTGAGTTGAACAATTAGGTTTTATTGGTTATTTATTCCTTGTTGAAATGGGCTCATACCCCCGTTACACCCAAAACCTCCTAAGGGTCTATAGATATGTTCTCGACCCCCCTATAAGAATAAGAAAGAAGAACCTTAAGCTTCAAGATAAATTTTCAAGTTTTTTGAGGACTCTTAAAAGGGTTCATCCTTTGGTACTAAGTCTAAATGGACCTTAGAGAACTCTATCTAGGTTTTCACTCTCTTATCCTTTGGTTTCACTATGTTCTCTCCCTTCTCTGTCATTGATTTAAGGTACTTGAGGGACCCTAAAGTGTCTTGAGAATACTCACCAAGAATTATTCATAAATAGAAAGATGACTCTATTTATTTGGAATTTCTTACCTTACATTTGATAGATTAGAGTATATACTATATACTACATTAAATGTAATGCTGAGTTGGTTACGATTTTAGATAGATATTGCTCATAGCAATATCAATAGATTAGAGGATATTGTCAAGGTGGAGTATAAGGTTTAAGAATAGACTATGAATCATAGAAATGAAGCTTGTGAGGAAGTGGGTTGGGTGTTGGGTGATAAATTATAGAATTAGGACCTGAAAGAGGAGTAGGTATTGGATATCTAAAATCGAGTTCCATTAAAGAAGGAAAAAAAGAAATCCTCAAGAGCCTAAGGGATATAAAAACTTATCAAGATCACTTTGGGGATCAAAATAATAATTTGGTCTCCCACCATAAATCCATTTTGGCTAAGATGAAGGATAAAATTGATGTTTTAAAGCTGCAACTCAAAGACACTTATCAACAAAGAGAAAGCATAGGGAGGAGACACAAATCAAGGAGGGGGGAAATATTTAGGGTTCTTAGGGGGCAAGTGGGGCTATATCTTTTTTACCCTCACAAGCACTCCTTCTTAGACTAGCTCAAGGAGATGCAGAAGTATCTATTTGGTATTTGGTTTTTTTCCTCGAGGTGGTGTGGTTTTGGTGCTTGGTGGATGATTTCTTAATGATTTGGTTTTTGGTAGTTGGTGATGTTTCCTAGTTTAGTGGGGTTGGTGTGGTTGTTGTTGGTTGGTGATTGTTGGTTTGGGTGGTTCAATGTTGTTGGTCTACAGTTTTTTTTGTAGCTTGGTGTATTTTTTTGCCTTCTAGGTCATTGTTGGGATTTGTGATTTTTTCCTTTCATTATGGAATTTTTTTTAAGACTTGAAGTTAATTTTTTTGTAATAGCCAGGCCCTCTCCTACTTTACTTATTTAGAACTTATAATGTTTAGCCAATATAAAAATCAAAGAATTTCTTAAATTATAATCTTGCTACTGAAAACAAAGAGAATACATAATATTATAAGTAAATGAAAAACATTTCCAAAAAGACTATTAGTAGTGACAATTAGATGAAACTAGTGCCTATATAAAATGACAACTTTATGGCTTTGATTCCATGTCATTTGATCTTTTTACATCTTTGCAAGTTTTGCATTCATATTTACATTCATTATAAGATGTAGATACCCTCCAGACAAAATGTACCTTTGATCAAAAATCAAAAAAATGAAAATGCAATGGATTGTTTTAAAAAAAATTGGCATTTGTTCTTCATGATTTGCATGTTTTATAATTGTAAAGAACAACAACAAAATTCAGAAACAATCACTGTATTTTCGGACTTTAAAAGAAAAAAAAAAGACTTTTTATTGTATTTTGTCTGGAGGATAGTCATGGCCTTCATTATATATGCCTCTAATTCTATCAAAGTATAAAATCTAAATTAATAAGAAAGAAATTTAAATTTAAATAATTATTATATTTAATATAAATAGCCTATTATGTTTACCTCATTTGAGCCCTACTCTTCAAATTTCTTTTCCAATAAAATTGCTAGTTTAATTTTAGAAAAAAAAAAAGTTTGAATAAGTATCTTAAATATTTATTTAAAAATTTCATGATATCAATTTTAAATTAATAGGTTTACTTCAAACCCTTTATACATACTATAAATTATTTAATTAGATCGGCTTCGCACAACTCTAGATGGAGAATAAAGGGAAATATCTAAAAAGTGCCGAAGGAGTATCATTTCATTTGAGCACCTGAGCCTTTATTTTTTCAAAGAAAACAACTCGTCATTGGAATACTGTGTGCTTTCACAGCTCTCCGTAAATGGTCAATCGGATGGCCTAAATGTTTTTCGGAATAAGTTCGTGTATTCTACCTGATTTCTCTTATTATAACCTTCCCTTTGAATCAGAATTAATTAAACTCCTCAACACTCCTCTCTTTACACTTTCACTTTAAACGTAAACATAATCAGCAATATGGGGAAAAGTTAGGACAAGAGCCTACCTTTCGCCGAGGAAAATACTCAGGACACGTATCTATAACGGACAACTTCGTGATATTTCAAGTTTTCTATCTTGTATATAAAATATACGGTTATTATCTTTTGCGTCAAGCGTTTGCTTTACTTTTGGAATGCTTCTGACATTGAAAGTTCTCCTATTCTACCTATACACAAACTTTGATGCAAAGCAAATTCATCAATCAGATTAGATAGAGGTCATATAGAAACAGTGTTTGAAGGTGTTGAGAGTATGGATTACACCCTGAAAGACTTACTGACATTTCTGGGAATTGCTCTGTTCATTATATTAATGTTATGGGACATAAGCGTATCATTGTGGAAGGGGGCATTGTGGTTCCCAGGAGAAGCTCTTATCCTCATTGGCCTAACTATCCAGATACTCGGTTACATAGAAACCCAAAATACCAATGCTTCTGGGATAAAATCAATGCTTGAACCGTGAAGATGACTCCGTTGTTAAAGCTCTGGACAAATGCACGCCGAAGCTCTTTCAATGCTCAGCTTGCGTGACCAACCTGTTAAAGAAGTCGGCGAATTCCATCGGCCCTCCTTGCAAATCCATATATTCTGCTTCTCTTCAGTATTTTCAAAGGCTGGAGAATCATGTCGATTTGGGTCGTGCTTGTTGGGAGGATGTAGCACCAACTTATCCCCTCTTGCAGGTGTCCCAATTTATCATGGAAAAAAATTTATCATGGAAAAAAAAGATAAGAGGATCCCGAAATCTTGTTGGATGCTCTAAGGACTTACCTGGCGAATGTGGTGTACAACTCATTGTCAGATTTACCTGAAAGAATATTAGAAAGCTGCAACAAATGGGCTGAAGATTTCGAGGAAAAGATTTCAAAAGCAATTAATAAAGTAACAAATCCCACAAAAGAATCAAAGGATGAAGGCAAAGTTTTGAAAAAGAATCAAGAGCATTCACCATGTAATGTCCTATTTTTTTGGAGGAGTTAATTATAAAGTTATCAATTAAAAAATATATATATTACAAGGTAATTTTATATATTAAATAAAAAATCTTCTAGAGGTTGCTAGAAGAAGCGGAGAAAAAATTAAAAAGGAGGCCGACCTATCGAAGAAAAAAAGAATAAATAGGCATTGAGGGCTCATTGCCTATCATTGAGATTTATATTGATATTTGCTGATGTGCATTGTGGAGCCTAGGGTTTCTATAGGTAGTCACAATTGGCCTTTGAGAATGAAGACTCTCAATTGGTACACAATTTTGAGGGTGTGAAAGATCACCTGAATTATTGCAGTGGTGGGAAGGATATTTCAGTCCTTTCACTTGTGCTCAATTGCTAGTTTGGAGTTTCAGTTGGAGTTGCACTTTCATCATATCATCTTCAGCATTCAATCTCCACCATTTGATCAATCCAGGTTCTTCATTTCAATATGTAGTTGCAACAAGTTCTCAATTGTATACAGCTAGTTAGGGTTTCTCTGTAATGTGCCATGTCATAATGTTTTGGTGCTGACCATATCATTTGTAAAAACATTTGGTTTTCATTGAATGAATACATTGGCACTATTATTTCTTTTATTTAGCAATATACTTTCAGAAGTGTATTAAATTTAGGGTTTTTTTTAGTGGCCTATTGGAAAGGGTCATTACAATGGTATCAAAGCAGTTTCCTGCCAACCTGATAGGGTTACCTAGCCACCATTTAATTTAGTTTACAAAAGAACTAACATAATTGAGAATATGGCTAAGAGACATTCTCAAAGCCCATCCAAAAGTGTGCAAGATGATGAGACTTTACAACAATAGGAGAGGCTTCTACAGTCAATAGAGGCAAGTACACAGGAAATGATGGTTATTGGGGAAAATAGGAGAAATAATCATAATAATGACCAAGATGATAGGAGCATAGTAGGATCACAACATAGGACACGGTCTGGAATAGCTGACAAACCCACACGTCCTACATTCAGAGAAGAAACTCCAGCATGCACACCTGATGCTATGGTAATAGATATTGTAGATGAACTCCGAAAAGCGAGGAATGAGTGGGATTCATTGCCAAAATATGTATAGGATGCATGGACATTTAAAAGGTACTTGAACTATAGAGCTGCCAGGCAAAAGCAAGTAGATAAACATAGTGAGTTGCAACAGGTCACCAACAAGTTGGTATTACCCACATTTGATGGCAGTGAAAAAATGACTGCTCATGCTTGGATTCATAAGGTGGATACTTTCCTATCTCTAAAGACTATGACAGAATTTGAAGCACTCAAGTATGCCACTTTACACTTAGATGGGGCAGCACATGATTGGTGGACTCATGGCATGATCACATTGTAACACAATTAGGTAACCACTTATCAGGAGTTTGTGGATAGATTGATAAAAAGGTTTGATAAAAAAAATTCTGAAGTTTATTTCCAGGAGTTAGCCCAGTTGAGACAGTCCGGAGGCTTAGAACAATTTATCAATGACTTCCAGAAGCTTGTAGTGATGGTACCTGACATTTCAGAAAAGAGGCTAGTCATTTTATTCACAAAGGGATTAACTGAACCACTCAAGGGGTGGGTAAAGGCCTTTGATCCTCCTACATTACAGGAAACCATGAAGAAATCTCGTAGTATGGAACTTGTAGCTTCAGTAAATTGGTTTAGTTCAAAGGGTTCTTCATCATTTAGAGATAACAAAGGGGAATTTAGCAAGGGTAAAGAGAAGGTTAGTGACTCAAAAGGCAAGTTAGCTACACCTTGGGATAAGGAAACACTTAATGACCCGTGTAGGAAAAAGTTATGCTTCTTTTGCAAAGGTCTCGATGAGTTTGGTCATGATTGTCCTATGAGGCCTAAGGGGAAGGCTAACCAAGCAATGTGGGATTATTACGAGGGTTTAGATTCAGACAGCTTAGAGCACCATGATGAGGATGCTGATGAGATAGAGGGTGAACAAGAGGTAGATAGTGCTGAGAAAAAATAGGCTCTAGAGATACATTTACAAGAGGCGTGTCTGTCTAGTATTCAAAGAGAGGGATCTTTCATATTTTGGGGAGTCTTGGCAGGATAGAAGGTTATTACTCTATTGGATACAGGTGCCATGCATAATTTCATTGATGCATGATTTGTGAAGAGGCAAGGACTCATTATTGAGGAGTGTGAGGGACTAAGAGTTAAGGTAGCCAATGGATATACTCTTCGTTGTGATAGGATGGTGCAAGATCTACCTCTGCGCCTGAACAACTATGAGTTTAAGGCAAATTATTATGTGGTCAACATGGGTGACATGGACATAGTACTTGGGATGCAATGGATACATTCTTTGAAGGAGGTTACCCTGATATTGGAGGATATGGAGATACGATTCATGGTGGATGACAGGACTCATGTGCTGAAGGCTATCTATAATAGTGATGTTAGGACTATCTCATTTAGGTGGTTGGAGAGATTAGCCAAGCATAATAATATAGAGTGGGCAGCAATATGCACCTTGATTCTTTCCCAGGGGAGCAACATAAGACTGAATATCATCTAGATATTTAGAAATTGAGAATCAAGTATGGGAAAGTATTCTGTGAGATTCCACTAGGTAGGCCACCAGACAGAGGTATTGAGCACATTATTGTGCTAGAGGAAGGTGCTAAGCCTATCATGATCACACCATACCAACACCCAAAATGACTCAAAGATGAGATTGAGAGGACCATTAAGGAGTTGCTAGCAATGGGACACATCAGACCAAATAAATCACCTTTTGCATCTTTTCTTGTTTTGGTAAAACAAAAGGATGGAACTCTACAAATGTGTATTGATTGCAGGATGTTGAATAAGAGAACTATAAAGAACAAGTATCCCATCCCATGCATCGATGAGCTGATAGACGAATTGCACGAGACTTTTTATTTGAAAAAAATTGATTTGAGATCAAGCTATCACCAGATTAGAGTTCAAGAGCAAGATATTGAAAAAATTGCTTTCAAATGTCATTATGGGCATTTTGAGTTTGTAGTCATGCCTTTTAATTTGACTAATGCACCTGCCACATTTTAGTCTACTTTGAACAAGGTCTTCCACCATCAGTTGAGGAAATTTTTGTTAGTGTTCTTTGATGATATTTTGATCTATAGCAGGACATGGCAGGAACATTTAGAGCACTTAGAGATAGTATTGAGCATTTTACAGAGCGAGTCCTTGTATGGCAAGGAGTCCAAATGTGATTTGTGGATGACTATTTTTGTATCTTGGACACATCATTAGTGTCGAAGGAGTGCAAATGGATCCTAAAAAGATCCATGCTGTTGTTGATTGACCACCACTAGAGTACCTTACACAGTTAAGAGGTTTCATTGGTCTATGTGGATTCTATTGTAGGTTTGTTAGTGGCTACTCACGACATGCAGCGCCCATGACAGATTTTCTAAAGAAAGGGGCATTCATGTGGACTCGGGAGGCACAGGAGTGTTTTATGTGGTTCAAGAAAATAATGACTACATGCCTAGTATTAGCATTGCCTAATTTCATGAAGCCATTTGAGCTTCAATGTGATGCTTTTGGAGAGGGAGTTGGTGTTGTACTCATGTAGGACAAGCATCCTATAGCTTATGAGAGTAGGAAACTCAAAGGGGCTAAGAGATCATTTAGTATATATGATAAGGAGATGTTGGCCATCATGCATGCCTTGGCCAAATTCAGACAGTATCTTGTGGGCAAAAAAATTTGTATTAAAACTGATCATAATAGTTTAAGGCACTTTTTGGGATAGCGGGACCTAAATGATCGTCAGCAGAAGTGGGTAAGTAAGTTATAGGCATATGATTTTATATCATATATGTTAAGGGGACACAAAATATTGTTGCAAATTCTTTATCCCGTAGGCCACACCTCACTTCTATGATTCAGATATTAGAGGATTGGAAACACTTGATTGTAGTAGAATATGCCAAAGACACGTGGGCTCTGCTATAGTGGAGGGAACAAAAATCAATACCATATACACTCTCATAGATAATTTGATCATTTACAAGAACAGGATTTACTTAGTCCTAGGATCGAAAGTGAAGCAGTTGATTTTGAGAGCATTCCATAATTCACCTACAGTAGGCCATCGTGGGTATTTCAAGACTTATAGGTTAGTACAGGAAAGGTTCACTTGGAAGGGACTTAAGGCTGATGTTTTGCAGTATGTGTGAGAGTGTCATGTTTGCCAATAGAACAAATAAGAGAACACTTATCCAACAGGGCTCCTAAAGCCACTTCCTATTCCTAACAGGAAGTGGGAGTGCATCTCTATGGATTTTATTACAGGCTTGCCCAAGGCCTAGGGGCACGATTATATCTATGTGGTGGTGGATAGGCTAACAAAATATGCTCACTTCTTCCCTATTGCTACTACATACTTAGCAACTCAGGTGGCAGAGGTCTTCTTCAAGGAGATTTTAAGATTACACATTGTGAGTGATAGGGACAACCACTTCATGAGTCACTTTTGGCAAGAGATATTTCGGTAGTGTGGCATTGAGCTTACACCTAGAACTAGTTATCACCCACATACTGATGGTCAAATAGAGTTTGTAAACAAATGGGTGGAAGGGTATTTGAGGAATTATCTGGTAGATCAACAGTGAGCTTGGGTCAGATGGATATATCTCTGTGAGTATTGTTACAATACTACATATCATATGACTATACAAATAACACCCTTCATGGCACTTTATGGTTATGAGGCACTTAGTTTCTTAGATTTGTTGTTGGGAGACAGTTGAGTACCCTGTGTAGGTGAACTATTACAGGAAAGTAAGGATATAGTTTCTACTTTCAGAGACAACATTGCTAGAGCTCATAACCAACAAATGCAATATGCAGACAAGAAGAAGACTCAGCGTAGTTTTGAGGTAAATGATATGGTTTACGTCATGTTGCAGCCATATAAGCAGTCCACTCTCAAGAAGAGTAGTGTAGAGAAACTCAAGCCACACTATTATGGACCATTCAAGATCATCAAACGGGTTGGTGAGGTGGCTTATGAGTTGGACCTTCCCACAGAAAGTAGAGTGCACAATGTGTTTCATGTATCATGCATCAAAAAGGCGTTGGGTTAGAATGTGATGCCTTCTGTAGTATTAACTCCCTTGGATGATGAGGGGAAATTGATCTTAGTGCCAGAATCCATTCTAGATAGTAGAGACAAGCAACTTCATAGGAGAGTAATCAGAGAGTATCTAGTTAAGTGGAAAGATTTACCTGTTGAAGATGCTACTTGGGAGGGAGAAGTGATTTTGCAGCATCCAGAATTAAGATTGCTTCAGGCCAAATAATTTAAGGAGGGGCAGACCTGTAATGTCCCATTTTTTTGGAGGATTTAATTATAAAGTTATCAATTAAAAAAAATAAAATTACAAGGTAACTTTATATATTAAATAAAAAATCTTCTAGAGGTTGCTGGAAAAAGTGGAGAAAAAATTAAAAAGGAGGCTGATCTATCAAGGAAAAAAATAATAAATAGGCATTGAGGGCTCATTGCCTATCATAGAGATTTATATTGATATTTACTGATGTGTATTATGGAGACTAGGGTTTCTGCAAGTAGTCACAATTGGCCATTGAGAATGAAGACTCTCAATTGGTAAGCAATTTTGAGGGTGTGAAAGATCACCTGAATTATTGTAGTGGTGGGAAGGATATTTCAGTCCTTTCACTTGTGCTCAATTGCTGGTTTGGAGATTCCGTTAGAGTTGCACTTTCATCATATCATCTTCAAAATTTAGTCTCCACCATTTGATCAATCTAGGTTCTTCATTTCAATCTGTAGTTGCAACAAGTTCTCAATTGTATATAGCCAGTTAGGGTTTCTCTGTAATGTGCCATGTCATAATTTTTTAGCACTGAAAATTGCCATATCATTTGTAAAAATATTTGGTTTTCATTGAATGAATACATTGGCACTATTATTTCTTTTATTCAGCAATATACTTTCAGTAGTGTATTAAATTTAGGGTTTTTTTTAGTGGCCTATTTGAAAGGGTCATTACATGCCAATGTGGTCATGCAAACTTATCTTGCAAAAATAGAATCAACTGCATGAGTTCAAGCTGATCTGGAATTCAGTTTTCCTTTTATCTTATGGCTAAGTATGGTCTATTTATTTTGCCTTCTATCTAGTTCTAAGAAACTACTATATAAGCATTGAAAATGATATCATATTTACATGTTATCAGGCATGCTAAAATTTTCTACTATAATATAATTCACCTTAAATTTGACGTAACAAAGTGTGTAACTTGTTATTCCCTTCATTTGTCACACATTGGCTAGAGAACTAGTACAAACCACAAAATCATAAATTTTCACCATGTTTCTATTTTGATTTCCTTAATAAACGTATTTATACAATTTGGGTTTTTCTTTTCTCTTTTAAATATTTATCAATAATGATATCAAGTTTTTATGGAAATTTGGAAATTTTATTATACATTATACACATTAATAATACAAACAAGTATTTTACTTGGAAATCAAATTAATTGATTTTATAGTTAAACTTTCATTTCAATCTATTTAAGGATGAGTCACTATTTATCATGGCAAGCACAAATATATAAATATTAAAATTTGACTAATTAAGGTAATTGCAAATATGTTTCCAAAATTCATCATAGTAATTATTGTGCTTCTCTATTATTGATTGTGTGAATCTTTTAAGCCAATTTTTCACACTCTGTGAACCATCAATAGGACAAGAGAACAACAAGCAGATAAAAAGTATGCAAGTTGATTAAGTTAATATTTAAGACAATAATGAGAACATTGTCTGTAGCAAAGGATAAGAATAAAGATTTCTTTAAAATAGAATAAACAAGCATATTTTAACTGAGATTGACAAATTAGCTTCTCTTTGTTTGTGCACAACTATTTTTTTTGAACAAGTAATTTGTGATTTATCAATCTATGGCCTTGCTTACCTAATGGTCAATTATTTGTGATTATTTTTTGAGTGTATTTTTCTTTCATTTGCACATAGTAAATATGCATTTTTCTACTTGTAAAAACATAATAAATGGGATTTATAGAATGGTATGGCAATTACATGAAAGGCTACAATCAACAATAAATTTATTAGCTCCATTTCTAAATCATTATGTGTTTTTGTGTCTTTCGTGGGGTTTGTAGAAGTTGATGAAATCCAACTCCAAAGTGCACCAAGATCACCTACATGCAAATAGCTCGCTGAAGAGAAACCAAAGGAGCAAGAGCTTGAAGCAAACAATGCAAGAGAAAATATTTCACAATACTAAAATGAAATTGCTATGTGTATGAATTGATTTTATAACGAGAGAGAGACTGAATATAAAGGCCTCATGGAAGTTTGTAGAATAAGCTGGAAAGTGCTAGAAGATAAGGATGACAACTAAGCATACTTCTAGAAAAAGGTGGAATACACTAGAAGGGAACAAACTTCCGTGTTGTCAACAACTCATCAACTATAACTATTAGCTAATGCATTAACCTAAGTAAACTTAAGTAATAGAATAAATAATTATTTAATATAACACCCCCCCTTAAGTGCAACTTAGGGGAATGCCTTAAGCCCACAAAACTAAGAGAAAATATAGAATGGGTCTTGGCAACAAGGCCTTGTTAGGTAACCATGAACAATGCAAAGAAATGCAACCTATAAAAGAAGAGAAAGAAAGAAAACCTCATGGGAAAAACCCTTCCCCAAAAAGAGGTAATTACAAATATGCTAAAAAATGAAGGAAGGCCTCAACAAGACACCCCAAGGACAACTTCCACTGGAAATGGCGCAAGAGACTCTCTCAAAACCATAAGTACAACCAATCCCCCTATGAGAATAGACACTAAAGCCCCCCAAAAATGATGGAGCTCCTATAGAAATGATTGAACTAATGAAATTCCAATGCAGTAGGAACAAGGGCACATAACAAGGGAACCCCTAAATGAGAGGGGAAACTGGAAGGCCTAGCTGATGCCCAAAGGAAAAAGTATCAGGATCTAGAAATAGAATCCCCAAGGCAGGTGTGATAACACTATCATGAATGTCCAATATAGTATCTGCAACAAATGCACATGGAATCTCAATGAATGAAGCTAGAGGATCAGGTAGAGTGGAAGAAGAATCATATAGAGGAGAAAAACCCTCAACTAGATGTGGTGTAGAAATCAAAATAGGGATCTCAAGAACAATACAAAGGTTCAAGTATCTAGACTGCACCACATGATGCTTTTGCAAAAGAGAAGAGGTGTGCCCCAAAAATTGAGATGCTGGGAAAAAGTGCAAGATGGTATGGAGATAGGTGGAAGAATCAAATATCCCTATAGAACTAAGACCTCCTATAGCACAATCCCAAATAAAGACTGAATCAATAGTGAACTCAACTGTCTTCCCTAATCTGCTGCATGTAATCTAAGAAATTGAGAGAAGGTTGGCAGACAAAGATGGAACATACAATACATCATTGAATATGCCATCCTAGATATAAACTGAACCTTTCCCACATACTAGTAGGCTAGTGTTATTCCCCATGAGAATATGAAGAATAGGAGAAGCCTCAAGAGTAGAGAAGAGTCCTTGAGAAGATGTTATATGGTGAGAAGCACTTGAATCTAGTATCCAAGGAACTTGTGAAGGAGATGCAATGGAAGCCTATAATATATGACCCTTTCCAAGATTCGATGTAGATGGTGAAGATGTGGAAGAAGACTAAAAGGAAAACCATTGTGAGGTAGAAGAGGATGGAGAAGAAACAGTGTTCTTCTAAAGAAGAGCTTGCGAATCTATAATTTGTTTCTCATAGTCATAAAATCTCTTCTAAAAAAAATGTGCCTCATAATGGGATCCTTTCTGACAATAGGAATAGGTAGGAATCTCAGTCTTCTTTTTCTCCTTCTTCTTAGAAGATGATGAAATAATAGAAGAGGGATTTGATATCTACTTTAAGTTCTGCTCCTATGTATCCTTGACAAGTAATGCCTGCGACTATGAACCTGAAAGTGAATCCATCTGATTGATCTTGGACTATTCTTGAGTTAACGGATCACAAAATATCTCAAATGAAGGCATCCTATGTCTATCACCCAAGGCATCCATAGTGGAGTAGAAAGTAGAAGAGAAGATCTAATATCATCGCCTCAACTTTGAGAGTATCAAAAAGATACATTCATCATTTTTCTTGGTTTTCCCACATCCCTGCAAAGTGTATGCAAAGATTTGAATTTCATCAAGAAGTCCTCAATGGTGGGAAAGCTATCAGGTGTCAAAGAAGTCAATGCTACATCAAGTTAAAGTGCCCAGAACTCATTCACTGTGCCAAATAGAGTCTAAAATTTGAGCCCATAAGCCCGAGGAGTGGTCAAACCATCCAAGTGAAATAGTAGACTGTCTAAAATATTCAATGCAATCAATATCATGGCCTCATCCCTTTTATTCCTATGCTGAAGAACCTTAAAACAGTGTGTAAGAATGGGATGATTCTCATCCAGACATGACCATAAGCCCCTTGACATGAGAATCCTAGTCATTTGTGCCTTCCAGGTGTGATAGTTGTGTGGTGTGAGATGGGTCATAGATGGATCCACCATTGGGAGAAGATAGAAGTGGAAAGGTCTTATTCAAAATTAAATTACAGAAAAGAAAATGCCCCATCCCTTGACAGAGAATGATATCCCTCAAATACCAAAAAAAAAACTATAAAAAGAAAGAAAAATTGAAAAAGAACCTAGATTTTGGATGTAGAGGAGGAAATAAAAGCCTCTACTTTGACACCAAAAATGAGAGCTCAAAGGAACTCAAAATTTAATGAAGCCAACACCATTGTCCCCATCTCTGAGCAACTTTTTGACACCTCTTTTAGATTGAAAAAATACCCCTATATGCTCAAGTTATGGCCAAAAAATAAATTGCTGCTCCAAAAGACAACCTTGCCAGAAAAATATAGTCACTGAAAAAAATTTGATGGTTGTACGACTGTCAATTGCTTGTCATCAAAAAAGACAATCTAATTTCCAAAAAATAAGGTCAGCTTCTATGGAGTGACTTGGAAACTAGATGCAGGAGCTAAAGCTGGATGCACAAGCTAAAGCCAAATGCAAGAGCCAAAGCCAAATATTGAAGCCATATGCAAGAGCCAAAGCTGGATGTAGAAACTGGTTGTTGAAGCTAGATGTAGAAGCCAAAGTATATTGCAAGAGCTGGAGGTAGGAGCTAGATGTAGAATCCAAAGCTGATCACAGGGGCTAGACAATGGAGCTAGATGTAGAAGCTAAAGCCAGATGTAAAAGTCAGTCACAAAAGCTAACATCGAATGCAAAAGTCGAATGTAGGACTTGAAAGTGCCCAGGTAAAAAAATGCACTTCCTCCCAATTGAAGAAAAAATCACAAACAAACTAGGGTTCGTGTCCCTAAATCGTGGCTTCAAAATTCCTTCAACCAAGAAGTAGTAGGGAGGCTCTAATACCATGTAGGAGTTGATGAAATCCAACTCCATAGTGTGCCAAGATCACCTGCATGCAGATAGCTTGCTGAAGAGAAACCAAAAAAGCATGAGCTTCAAGCAAACAACACAAGAGAAAATATTTCACAATAGGAAAATGAAATTTCTATGTGAATGAATTGATTTTACAATGAGAGAGAGACTAAATATAAAGGCCTCAAAAAAGCTTGTACAACAAGCTGGAAAGTGGTAGAAGATAAGGTTCTTCAAAACCAAGCATACTTCCACAAAAAGGTAGAATACACTAGAAGGGAACAAACTCCCATGTTGTCAACAACTCATCAACTACAACTATTAACTAATGCATTAACCTAAGTAAACTTAAGTAATAGAATAAATAATTATTTACTGTAGCAAGGTCTTTGACTGTATTACAAATACAAGACTCTCAACTCTTTTTTAAAATCTCTAAAATATCTTTTAATAAAAAAATTATTAATCCCTTGCAAAAATTAAAAATGCTACCCTCCAAACTCTTCAAAGATTTTCATTTAAAATTATAGAAAATCCTTAATTTACAAATAACCCTATAGAAAACTTTTTAAAAAAAAATAGAAAGAAATATTAAAGAAAATTAAATAAACGACTCTTTTAGCAAGTTTGAACAATATAATTGTGGACATGATCTTTTAGAGGTGGTAAAACACACTAGAGAGGAGATGTAGGGATTCTGTTGAACATCTTGTTCTCCTATCTAGTTCTTGCATTTACTTTCTTCTTTTAGCCTTTGAACTAACTTTTCTAGTGAAATGTGAAATTCATCAATGTCTTTGACTGTAGTGTAACCATGCACAAAGTCCTTTTTTTCTCTCAATTATGTCTCTCTCATCTTGTAAAACTTGTAGGAACTTTCTCTCCTTTACTTTTCTAGAGTAGGAAATATGATGTTGGACTAAGCTAATGATGAGGAGTGAAATCAAGCACTAAGTTAGAAGATTGTGTTGTCATTGATTGGCAACTAGTTAACGAGAATTATCAAAGTGTTACATGAACAAACACTAGTAGACTAACATATTAGTCAAGAAACTATAGAGAATATAGAAGCATGAATGTTAAATGGACAAACTTATAGAAGTTGATGAAAGCCAACATCATAGCTCACCAAGATCACCTACATGAAAGTAACCTATCAAAGAGAAACCAAAGGAGGAAAGGTAGAACTTGGAGAAACTAAACAGACTTGAGAGAGAAATATTGCAACAATAGAAAATGAGTTGCTATGCAATATACTCTATGCCAATATTTTGTGAAATTACAATAGGAGAGCCCAAATATAAATGCCTCAAGGAAGCTTCTAGAACAAGCTAGAAGATGCTAGGAGATAAGCATGAAAACTAAGCATACGTCCATGAAAAGTGGATTACCATCCAAGTAGGTGAGAGGATAAGTATAAAAAGATGTTGACAACGTGTACACAAACTTCTGTGTTGTCAACAAGTTAGCATGTAAAAGGTATGCTAACTCCTAGGTGACAATTAATAACAAATTCATTTAAGCTAAGTAAACTTAAGTAAAAGTGTAAATAAGAATTATTGACTCTAACAAAACCCACTTAAGCACAACTTAGGGGAATGCACTTAAGCTCACAATAGCTAAGATGAAATTCATAATGGATCCCAGAAAAAATTCCATGTTAGGTACCCATGAAAAATGCATAAGAAATGCAATGCAATCTCTATAAACCAGAGAGAAAGGAGAAAACTCAGTGGGAAAAACCCCTCTCCAAAAGGAGATAGCTAAAAATCTAGTGAAGGACTAAAGAAGCTTCCAACTAGAGAAATATCTAGAAACCAAGAACAAAGATCATGAAGAGCATCACCGAAGCATGAAGAAGTCATAAATTTTGTTAGAAAGAAACTATTGAACTAAAGATCCTCCACATAAATAGAAGGCATAAACCAAGAGTGTCTATATGGTAGATGATCCATCTTACCAAAATTCATAGGTAGCTAGCCACTGCAATCACCTAGTATATAGGATCAAATACTAAATACATAGTTCACTCTATCAAACCATCAAACAAAGAAAGCATTAGAAATAATAGAATAACCCCCCCCCCCCCCCCCCCTAATGTAGACAAGGTGAGGTGACCGAAAACTAAGAAAGTGGGCCAATGTCCCCTACAGAAAGAACCAAGAACATCAAGAGAGAGTAAGAGATATAAAAACCCATAAAGGCACATGTCATAGACATGTCATGGGGAAAAAAAGGAAGAGGGCACAAAAGCAGCATACAACTATCCCCCCATGGCAGTTTATAACATAGTGTGAGTACAACTATCTAAAAAAAATGTCCATGATCCCGAAATGCAAGAGTGGCACTTTATCTCAATGTGTTTTCATAAAGATTCTTATAAATAATGTCCACAATGATTAGAAAGAAAAAAACTTTGATACAATAGATAGTACAACCCAAAAGGAAAGATCCCATGCCATGCAAATGAACCTCAAACCTAGAACACCCAAGATATCCACCATAGAGAAAAAAATGCCAAAAATATGATAGAAAGAGCATGGGGAAGAATCTAAAGGAAATGATAGAATTTTTGAAAATTAGAAAGAACCATCTTTCCAAAAATATAATGTTTTTAGAAAATAGAGATGGGATGCAAAAGATATGCTTGCTGGAGTGAAAAATAGAACATCAAAATTTGACTACAAAAATAGGTAATAAAATTACATCAAAACTAAAAAATACATATACCAATGTCTCTATCTTAGAAATAGCTTTTTGATGCTTCTTTTGGATCAGGAAAATACATTTGTATGCTCAAGTTATGGCCAAAAACCTATAAGTAGGTCAAAAAGGCACCTAAAGGAGAGGTAGTGTGCTAATGTAGTGTTGAAATCATACTAATGTCAACATTTCACTCAATTAAATTTGATGACCAGAGGGTCATCATGGAAAAAAAAGATCACCACGTGGCATGCCACATGGTAGTATAGCTACCAAGCTGACATGGCAGATGCCATGTGGCAGGAGCTGACATGGCACCCATACCATCTGGCATACAAAAATATTCCCAAGTGTCTGTCATGGCAGGAGGGTGGTGGTGGCCATAGGGGTAGCTGCCCTTGGCAGAGGTTGCGATTGAGCTACAAGCACTGTTGGCACTGTGGAGGTGGGCGGCAAGCTAGTTGGGTAGAGTAGTGATGGCAGCACCCTCACTATGTGCTAGTGATGCAGTGATCATATATGGGTGGTGCCATAGTGTTCGCTTAGCAGAGCAGCTGCTACGACCACCCTTTAAAAAAAAATTGAAATAAATGTGTCTGTATGGCCTCCTAGGGGAAATTTTTTTTCCCCTGATACTATAGTAGCCAAAATTCAAAAAAATTGTATGAATCTTAACTATAACATGCCTTCTAAACTCAATGACAACATCTGTTTAGTCCAAAGTGCTTCGAAAAAAAGCTCTTCCTTTCGATTGAAGAAAAAATCACAACAAACTAGGTTTTGTGTCTCCAAATCTTGGTTTCAAAATTCCTTTAACTAGGAAGCAATAGGGAGGCTCTGATACCATGTAGAAGTTGATGAAAGCCAACTTCACAACTTACCAAGATCACTTGCATGCAAATAACTCATCGAAGAGAAAGCAAAGGAGGAAGGGAAAAGCTTGGAGAAGCTAAAGAGACTTGAGAAAAAAATATTGCAACAATAAAAAATGAATTTTTATACAAGATTCTCTATCTAGATATTATGTGAAATTACAATAGGAGAGCCCAAATATAAAGGCCTCAAGGAAGCTTCTAGAACAAGCTAGAAGATGCTAGGAGATAATCATGACAACTAAGCATAAGTCCACAAAAAGTGGGTTAACCTCCAAGTAGGTGAGAGGATATGTATGACAAGATGTTGACAACATGTACACAAACTTCTATGTTGTTAACAAGTCAACACATAAAAGATATGTTGACTCCTAGGTCACAATTAATAACTAATGCATTTAACCTAAGTAAACTTAAGTAAAAGTGTAAATAAGAATTATTTACTCTAACAACAACCTAGTCACTATAGATGTGACAACATGAGAGGAATGCCTAAACATGAAAAGACATGCAAAAGAGTAGTGGGGCAAAATGTAGAAAAACTATGCAAGGTCACCAATCTAGCTAGATATGTGTAGAAAATCAAGTTAACCAACAAGCATAGGCATCTACGAATAGGTAGTCATGAGATTCTTCTGACTATACTTACTATAGAGTTAAAAATTCAAATTGGTCAGTAATAAAGGTGATCTCTCCCCTCTTCTACTCAATCTAATCATCACCAGAGTCAGCTCAATAACTCTCGTATTAAAGCCAATCTTAGACATGATAGAAAGTAGGAAATCCCAATTGACCCAATTATAAGATTTAGAAATATCTAGCTTGAGGGTCATCCCCATCCTTTTTCATTTATCCATAGAATGAATGATCTTGTGAGTTAAGATAGTAGCATCAAGGATTTCTCATCCCAAAATAAACCCTTTGTGGAAGGGGTTTATGAACCTATCCAACAGGGACTTGATGTGACTAGTGGGAACCATAAAGAAGAATTTACAAATGGTGTTGCACAAGCTTATGGTTTTGAAATTAGAAGGAGACTTATGCACCTACATTTTAGGGACTAGTATACTATATGTCTTTTTTAAGCTTCTCATAAATTTACTTGTTCATAAAATATTTCATAGCTTTGGTGAGGTCACCTTTGATAAAATCCAAGAAAATTTGGAAGAATGGAAGCGAGGAACCACTAAGTCCAAGATTCTTGTAGGCCTTCGTATAGGACATTGCCACCTTGATCTCTTCCTAAGTAATAAGATGAAGGACAAGTACTTATAATCATTTTTATTCAATACTATCATGATAGAGCTATGGAGATTTTTCCTTTACCTTAAAATCAAAATTCACATTTTGGTTAGCTAGAGTTTCTTAAAAGAAATTAGTAGCCCATCATCCCAAATCCTAACGTTTTGATAGGGAGGTTTTATTTTATCTCTTTCTATGGATAGACTTTGATCTATGGAAGAAGGAACTGCACCTATCTGTCTTTGACAACCATTAAACTCTAGAGTATTGCTTGTAGAGCATTTCCTCCCTAGTGACATTTCCTTTAATGTTTTCCTCTAGTTCATCTCCTTCAGATTATCTTAAATGATCGTTCCCTTAGTTTTTATACACTCCAACAACTAGTTTATATTTTCTTAAATAGCCTCCTTCTATTTAAATATGTGTCCAACTAAAGACTTTTTCTATTCACTAACCTCCCTTTTCACATTTTATAATCTCTTAGCCAACCTATACATGGTTGTTCATCTCACTTGAATATTTTACCACTCATACACCTTATTAAAAAATTTAGGACATGAAGGCCACATTATCTCATAACTAAAGGATGTGGTCCTTTGCATGTGTTCTCAATCCAAACTAGTAGAATAGGGGAGTGGTCTGTGTGTTTTTGTAGGAGAGCATGAGGGGTTGAGAGTAATGAGATATTTCAACCATAAGAGAAAAAAATCTATCTTGTATGACCTGGATGTGGTCTTGTCTCTTTCTATTGTTTGACTAGGTCAACTTAGTGCAAAGGAGCTCAAGATCCATCAAGTCATTCCTTCTAATGAAATTATGCAAGTCTAGCATACTATCATTAAAATATGTTGATCAAACCAACTTCACAGAGAGGAAGAGGGGTTATTGAAATCACCAATACAAAGAACCTTTATGTTACAATTGGTGGTCAAAACCATAGTTATTTCCCCATACTTCAACAACTTCCTAGCTTGAGAGTTCAGAGCACAGATACTAAGGAGAAGCCAAGAGTGATCATGGTTATCAAGCATCATTTTAATGAATGAACCTATTCCATTACATGAATTCATAGAGTTTAACTACAACGAAATTTATGCAATATCATCAAAGTGAAAATAAATCTATGGCTTAGTTAGATTTGTATTAACAATCCATACAAGGGGCCAATTTGAACAAAATACAAAAGAACCTTTCAAAGTTATCCATCTATTTTCAACCAAGAAGTCCATTGTAGGGGACCATATATCTATTTAAGCTTGAGACCATATCATTCAATGAAAACCATCCTTCCCATTGTCAAATGGGAGAAGGAGGTGGGGTGTGAATTACTATAGATGGTTAAGTAGCTTTGTTGCTAGCTATAGCTAATGAATTATTGCATAAATTAGATTCTAATGGGTTGATGGTAGAGCTTTCCCACATTTTTTTTTCTTTTTTATATTTCTTATAATTTTAAATATTGTTGTATTTATTTTAGTATGTTTATAAATGGTAATTTATAATAAGATTGAAATAAATTTATAATATATATATTTTAAATTGATTATTATATTATTTGTACTCTTTAATGATAAAAAATATAGTTTATAAATTTAATTTAATGTTATGAAATGCATAGAATAAAAAAAAGTGATTCTTGCAAAGTGTTCATTTTTAAAATTTTGAAACCATTTTTTAAAAAGTAATTAAGAAAATATAGTTTTAAAATTTATAGTTTAATAGAAACAAATTTCTTTGTGGATATATGACAAGAAATTACCTTCAATTCATAAGAAAAAAATAAGAATGGCTGAGAGAATTGATAAGCGAATTCATTAAAGCGTAGAATGTGGACACTTCTACATATTTTTCATTTATCATGCAGTACTTATATATGTATTTGCAAGCCAAATTTACATTCATCCAAGTAGAAGTCATCTACAAGAGTTTGAAATAACTAATAAACATCTACCTGCGTGATTCCTTATTTAAGCTACTTTCAATTATTTAATGTTTGTTAAAACATTTCAAAATATATACAATACAGTTTAAAAACTCTCTTCCTCTCAATCTATGGATACTTCATAAGGTTATCTCTTAGATAACAATGTCGAGGACTAGGTGGACATATCAACAACCAATTAAAAATATTTTTAAATTAATCAATTTTGGCTCTAAAATTTATTTATTTTTGTATATGTTACATTTCCAAATGAACTTGCATTTATTTATGTTAGCACTTATATATTCTTTAACACATATATCTATAGGCTTAATAGTTGAACCTCTTTATGATGCAAGCATTAGTTATATAATAAGCATTACTTAATTCCCTCATTTTGGAAAATTATTATTTTTTTTTTTTAAAGGATGGAGCTACTGTATATATTATTTAAAATTAAAAATAGGTTCAAGAGTTCATTCTAGAAAGAACTTGAAAGAAAACCCAAAGTTGTCACCCAATACAAAGATGCCAGGATATTCCATAAAAAGTGTCAATAAAATTTACAATACACACAAATTTATCTGATCACATGGTGAGCAGACTTGGAGCATGTAAGGTTAATGAGAACTTTGATCCTTAAAAAACCATCCAACAAAATTCATAGCCTAAGAAAGCATGACACATAAGGTCATTAAGCCACGTCATCCTGAGACACATGCCACAAGTACATGCCAAGGTAACTCAAATACAAATAGATAAGAAATGAAGATATTGAGAAATAAAAATCTCAAGGGTAATTATTTCCATAAGTGCCAGGGCATCCATCTCAATTAATCATTTTCTGCAAGGTATTGAATAATGACATGGAGAGTGCTGAATGATAAATCATGACAACCTTGTTTCATTGTTAATGATATCTAATAAACTTGGATATAGCTCTCCTAGTGTATTTGGATCCCAACTATCTATTTTCTTTCTATCACATCCTAAGTTTGAAAGGTAGTCAGCCAATTGGTTACCTTCATGATAAGTATGAGTGAGGATGAAATTTTCAAAAGCATCAATTATGTGCCAGGCCTATTTTAGCTTGTATACTAGACTTCTACATCAAATTTGTCCATTGATACAAGCCTAAATAATAATAAGAGAATCCCCTTCCACTTGGAGCTGATGTATCTTCATAGATGATGCTATGACAAGGCTAAGGAGCAAAGCTAAAACCTCTAGATCATTGTTGCTACCCCATGGAATAGGTGAAGGATTTTGAAAATTTTTGAGAAGTGGAAATTTTAGATTAAAAAATTTATAAAAAAATTAAAAATAATTTATTATATCATACATATAATTTAAATCAAATTTAAGAAAAACAAAAATCATTAAAAATACATTTGTGACATACGTTCAAATACATATATCTAAGATTCAAATACTAATTATATAATATATAATTAACTTATAAATAATAATTATTTATATAAGGAAGGTTCCTCATACAACTAATGGAAAACCCATTGTATTGATGTAGTTACAAAATATTAAATAACATAATAACAATAAATGTTTCCATATGTTGAACTGTAGTTTCTTTCCGGTATGAATTAATCCTTTAGCCACTTGGGGACAAATATTTTTTAATATCAAATTCATTCTACTCAATTACAAGACAACTAGATACATGGTGCTTCCAACCTCACACATGCCCTAATCTAAAAAAAAGTGAATTGTACACATTTTTACAATGATTTTTTTTATTTCTTCAAGTGACACCTTTTAATTTTTACAAAATGTCATTCAAAGGGTGCCTGATGTAGATACAAAGGGCATCATTTCTTGAAACACCTCACTCTCTCGATTACAACTTAATTAAATTTCAAAAATATGTACAAAAATAGATGCTTCCAAATGGGCATCTAGATGTAAAACCCAATTAAATTTTGCTTTAGTTGAAATCCCCATTTTCAAAAAATGAAAATTAAAATGAGAATTCCAAATATTTTAAAGGGAGACAAAATTCTCATTTTGGGGGTCAAATGGGGATACTAAATCCACATTTTCCCAAATTCCAATCCCATTTCACAAATCCAAATAGTGGATTAGGAATTTTTGAGAATTTCAAATTCCAATTCCAACTCAAATCCATAATCCAAACAAACCCCGACAGTAGTATTCAAAGCAAGACTACCATTCCCTAGGTTTTCATATTAATGGAAGTTACGTGGTAAGACCGTGACCTTTTTCTTTTTTAAGGAGAGAGAAAAATAAAGTAGGTGTGCCAATAGGCCTAATTGCCTAGGAACATATCATACTGATTGTCCACCTATATATATGTATATACACTTTGAATTAATTATAGATAACCTCTTCATCTTGTATTTTGTATTTTGTATTTTTATTCTTGAAGGGTTTTTTGGGAATAGGATTTACTATCCTATATTTTTTAATTTTGGAATAAGAAATGAGAATACATATTCCTATTCTCTATTTTATTTGACAAAATTGAAAGTTAAATTTTAATAGGAACAAAGTTGATAGACCAATTCTTGTGTGGCTTTTCACTCATGATAGATGCTTCACTCTAGAGACTTTGCTTCTCAGTGATGAATCACAAAGGAACCAAAATGATGATTAAGGATAGAACTTGGATCCCATATTTAATAGAATTGAGGTCCAGTCTTACCATTTTGATATCTTGACTAACCCTCCATGTCATGTTTGAAAATCAAGTTCCCATGACCATCCTCGTTCAACTATTGCAGATGGAGGAAAACATTATAGAAGCAACATCAAAGATTGAGCTTCTTAGAATGATATGTGATGGTATAATTACTTTGGCTCACCCATTCTCATATAATCTACAACCAAGAATAGGGGAAACACCAAAAGAAGACAAAAAGCGTGAGGCAAAATGAAATGAATAATTGAAGTTACAATATAAAGATCTAAAACCATATGACCATATTCTAAGATATTTTCATGATTTTATTGTGTATGAGGCCAAGAGTATCCATTAAGGGAAAAAGGCATAGGACATTTGAGTTCTTTGCAATTTTCTTCATTGCCTAGGTCATAAAATGCTTCATATTCCATCGATGACTTGATTTTTTGCCACAAAATCTTAGTGTTTAAAATAAACGCCTTTGATCCAATAGTGGTTTGTGCAAGAGCGATGCCTCCGTTTGAACCTAACCATTTTCTAGAACCAATTTCTTTGAGTGTGGGGCTCTCGATGGCTATGTTGATGCACATGGACTTGAAATTTTCATCAAGTATGAAAAAGTATAATTGGAATTAGAATTGCAAATGTTCATTTTTGGGAAAAAATGGAAATACATATTCATATTCTCAATTCTAATTTGGTAGATCCAAACAACAAATTTAAGAACTTAAATATGACTATTCCAGTCTAATTTCCATTGCCAAATGGACCCTAAGTTATACTATGTGCATTAGGTAGATTTTATTTGATATATCAAATTTTTTATACTAGATTAGTTAAATAAATTTGATTCTTTTAACAATAAAAATAATAATACTAAAATCTTGTCCAAATTATGTACACAATTTTAATATTCTTATTTGATACTTTTTTATTCATTAATATTATATAAAAACTAATTATTAGTTGTAAGATATTATTGTTACTTAAATTCATTTCTAAATATACTTTTTGTCATTATATTGTTTAATTCATCCTTTTCATTATTTTACTTTTATATTTGGATAATACAGAATTAGTAGATATCATTTATTGTATAATTCCTAGTACTTTTATGTGGTGTCCTAAATTGTGTGTGTGCATTGGCTATTTTTGCTCATATAAAATAATTTGATATTAAAAATTATTTATTTTGAGATGCATTTTGACATCATTTCATATCATCACTAAAAATCCAAAATGTTGTATTTTTACTCTAGAGTTGTAATGGTGGAAATGCCAATAGTTGTGATCAACAATCAACACTGAAAAAATATTATGTTTTGGCACTTTTTTGGGGAGCTGTAGTTTTCTATTTGAACTACATAGGTCATTTAAATAGGCATATAGAGTGCCCATTTCAAAAATGTTTTATATCTACTCAACTTAATATTATAATTTATTTTTCATTTTTTCTCTCTGAACATAATATGCTTCCCATAGTTTATATTTTAGTTTTGATGCCTACTAGAATCTTTTGAACCACTTTTCATATGTGCATCAAAACACTTTAAATTTGATACTCAATTTATATTAAATAATTTGATAGTTTAAAATATTTATTCTAGAATACAATCACCAGTGCCATGTAACTAAAATAAACCCATACAATTTATTTTTACTCAAGATGCTCATTATAGTGCAAATAACAGTAGTTGTGATTAATAGCCAGTGTTGGTATTCTGACTTTTTAAGTGATAATGATGAAAAAAAAATGGGGTATAAAAAAAATTTCTTATCACAAATTAGAGATTTCTATATGAATTACACAATTCATTTTAATAGACTTTGAGATTATCCATTAAACCAACTTTTTGTATCATCTCAATGTAATATAGTAACTTTATAATAAAAATTATTTAAGAGAACGAACCCATCACAAACAAGGAGCGCAAGTGCCAAAGTTCCTGCCATATCTATAATTGTTGAAGTATTGTGGGTCTCAAAAATAAAAAAAAATTGAGATGAAGATGGATAATAGATGATGTTCGACAAAAGGTCCACAAATGAATATATATGGATCTAAAAATTTATTTTAACTTCAATACTATTCATACAAGCACATTGAAAAATAAATTATAGATCAAATCAATGTAATGTAGCACTAATTTGAGGACGTTTATCTATGAAACAACATAGTTAACTATATCTAATGAAATAGAATAATAAACTTATTTATCCACTATTTAAAAATAATAATATTTACACATATTAGCTACGCATTTTCTATGATTTTAATAACATAGATACACAACATTATAATCTCTAATATAGAAAATAAAAATATATAAAATACTCATAATAAAAAATAGATCCTAATTTGAACCATGAATTAAAATAATTTACATTAAATATGTAATTCTTTTTCAACTCATATACTAACAATTAAAAAATCATTCAATACTTTGCTTAAAGAACACAAAAAATGGGGAGGGAGCCAGACGCTGCTAGATAATAGGATTGACTTTATGGAGTTTATTGATCTACACACTCTTCATGATATTGATTTACATGGTATTGAGTACACCTGGACAAATAGAAGGATGGGTAATGATCTTATTCAAGTCGGATTGGATCATGCTCTCATCAGTCTTGATTGGCTCCTTTCTTATAAATGTAACCTTAGTGCTCAAGTTAGGGTGGGTTCCAATCATTACCCTATCTTTTTGGTTGCTGAAAAGATTAATTATCATAAGAACTTCCCTTTCAGATTTGAAAAAATGTGGACCCATCATCCGAGTTTGGAGACCCTTATCATGGATTGGTGGGACATTCAAGTTGATGGTATAGCAATGTTCAAAGTTACTACAAAAATCAAGAATGTCAAGAAAAAGATTAAAATTTGGAACAAAAATACTTTTGGTAATATCTTTGAGAATAAAAATAAGATTATTGAGGAGCTTAAAGATATTGAAGACAAGATTCAAATGGAGGGTTATGTTACCTTTTCTAGGGAAGAAGAAAGTGGCAAAATGGTTGAATTGCATGATATTATAGCCAAAGAGGAAACATTTTGGAGGCAGTGCTCTAGAAAGGTCTTCCTTAACAAAGGTGATCGTAACACTAAGTTTTTCCACGTGTCAACTCTCAACCACAGATGGCTAACAAAATTTGTAGACTTAAAACGGATGAGGGATCTATAGAAGATGAAGAAACCATAAAAAGGGAGGTTTTGGGCTTCTTCAAATCTTTGCTGTAGGAATCCAATTTGGATTTGGACAAATAGGATTCTTTTCTTCATTGCATCCCTTCTTGTGTCTCTGTAGATCAAAATTCTTTTCTCACCTCTATTCCCTCGAATGTTGAGATTTCTTAGGCTACCTTCTCTTTTGAAGGAGACAAAGCTCCTAGTCTAGATGGTTTCCCACTCTTTTTCTTTCATAAGTACTGGCATATTGTTGGATTGGATGTTTGCAATGAGGTGAAGGAATTTTTTGGGTCTAAGAAAATCCTTAAAGAGTTGAATGGCACATTTCTTGCTCTCATTCCTAAAAAGCTAGGAGCTGATAGCATGGACTTATTTAGACCCATTAGTTTGTGTAACTCTTTTTACAAGATCATTTCCAAGGTTCTTACACTAAGAACCATGACTCTTTTGACTCATATTATTTCTAGAAAACCAAATGGGTTTGTTCTAGGTAGGCAGATTGTGGATTCCATTATCACGGTGCACGATAACATCCACTCCCTTTTGGTTTCCATGAAGGAAGGTTTCTTGCTAAAGCTTGATCTTTCTAAAGCCTATGACAGAGTGGATTGGTATTTTCTCCTCTGGGTTTTGGAAGCTTTTGGCTTTAGTAAGAGATTTCGTGATCTCATTTTTATGCTAGTGTCATTAGCTTCTTTTTCTGTGCTCATGAATGGTTCTCCTTCCTCTTTCTTCAAGGCTTCTATGGGTTTAAGACAAGGTGACCCTATTTTTCCTATTCTTTATATTATTTTAGTTGAGTGTTTGGGAAGATTTATAGATGGTCTAGTTCTTAAAGGTGACTTTGTGGGTCTTTATCCTTCCTCCTCAGCTTTAGTTTGCTCCCATCAACAATTTGTTGATAATTCTATTGTTATGGGAGAAGCTTCAGTGAAGAATGCTACGATTTTGAAGAAGGCATTAGTGGATTATGGTTTAGCTACTGGTCAACTTATTAACTGGAATAAGAGTCTGATTTACTTCATGAATCTTAATATGGAAAGGCAATTGAAGATTAAAAATATTATTGGCTATGAGATTGGCTCCTTTCCAGGCTCCTATTTGGGTTTACTTATGGTTTTATCCCCTCCTAACAGTTTTTGGCATTCTTTGATAGATAAAATTCACTCGAAACTTGAAGGTTGGAAGGGTTCTTTACTCAGTCAAGTTGGTATGGTGGTTGTTCTTAAATCTATCTTACAAAGTGCCCCACTGTATGCTTTGAGTCTTTTCAAAATTGCTAAAAAAAATTCCCTTGCTATTGAAAAGATTCAGAATTTTTTTTTTATGGATAGGTATGGAGAATAAAAAAATATTCCCTCTTATTGCTTGAGAAAATGTTTGCATGCCAAAAAGAAGTGAGGTCTTGGGCTTTGTAGAGTTTCTTCCATGAATGATTTCTTAATGTTAAACTATTATGGAGATGGCATAATGAGGATGGGGAATGGAAGAATTTATAGAATGATAAATACAACTTTGATAACCTTGACCTCTACCATTACCTTAATAGTAATGTGGCTCAAGGGGGGTCAATGATCTGGGAAAATTCTCAGCAGCTCAAAAACATCATAAGAAAAGGGATAAAATGGAAGGTTGAAAATGGAAGGAGAGTTCTTTTTTGGGAAGATGTTTGGTTTTTGGATCACCTCCTATGTGATGACCCAAGATGGAATAGGTATATGGGCTTGTGTAGGACCCAATATGGTTCTCTAGTGGTAGACTATTGGATAGACAATGGATGGGTGGATCTTTTTAGACATGACCCCAATTTGGCTAAACTCAGAAAGAGCCTTAATGCCTTTTTTTAAAATCAAAAGGAGGATGAACTTATATGGGGAAAAGAACCTAATGGTGTTTTTTCTGTTGCCTCAGCCTATGCTGACTCTTTTGATAACCATGAGGAACCTTGTTGGGCTAAAGCGTGGATTAAGGGTATGATACCCAAGGTTAAGATTTTCTTTTGGACCCTGCTACAAAACAAAGTACTTACTCTAGATAACCTTAAAAAGCATGGGATTGTTATTATCAATAGATGTGTACTTTGTAAGAATGATGGGGAATCTATTGATCACATTAGCTTACATTGTCCTTTTTCTGTGAAGATTTGGGATTCTATATTTCATCAATTAAAGGTTGAATGGGTTTTCCCTTCCAATATTCAGCTCTTCTTTAATAGTTGGAAGGCTCCTTCAAAAAATTCCTTGATTGGTAAATTGTGGGATTTCATTCTACCGTATGTTGCTTGGGGTATCTAGAAAGAATCTAATGATAGAATCTTTAGAGATGTTGAATCCAGCCCAGTTTAGGCCTTCCATAAAATAAAGAATATTTTGATTGAGAACATTAAAACATAGGCCCTTGATCAACAACCTTGTAATGATTGGGAATCTATTGTTCTTCTCAATCAGAATTTGAAGGTTGAGATTTTGGGTGACAAGAGGCCCAATCCTACGGAACAAGCTAGTTGGGATTTCCCTCTTGATGGGTGGTACAAGATTAAATTTGATGAAGCTTCGAAAGGTAACCCCAAAATTGCAAGATGTGGTATTGTGATAAGGAATTCCATAGGGGACAATGCTGGAAGCTTAGCTATTCCAATTGGTACCCAAACAAATCACATTGATGAAGCCTCGGTTGCTCTCCATGGTCTTCTATATGCTAAAAAGTTAAACTTGAAAAGGATTTGGTTAGAAGGGGATTCACTCAACATTATTAATTGTCTGAATTAAAAAACTACAGCTTCATGGAAAATTAGTAATATAATTTATGAGTCTATTCAAATTATTAATTCTTTTGAATTATGTGTTATTTCCCATAACTTCAGAGAGCCTAATGGGATAGCTGACTAGGCAGTGAATGTGGCATGTAGAAATTATCAAATTATTATTTGGGATACTCATGACCCCTTATCGATGGAGGTTCGACTTCTTTTCCATAATGATAAATGGATGTCATCTCAAAAGGTTTTCTAATAATGAATATGTCAGTATGGGAGTATGATACTGAGGTATGTGACCATGGGCTTCGTGCTTTAATTCCCAATGATTTATGTAATATCTCACATAGATTCTAGGTCTATTTCACCCTGGTGTTATTCGTTGTCATTTGTGAGGCCCTCTTTACTTGGGAGTTGCAAATGAAGTTCTCTGTGGTTTTTGGTGTTTTGCAAATGGGAGGTAAGAGGAGACGAGTTGAACCAGGAAGTTGCATGGAGTGGATGAAGAAGGAAGAGCTGTGGGATATTTTGAGAAGGGGTAGTTTCACTAGGTTTATGGAGAGATTGAATGGAGGAAATCTTGCCATCATGCAACATTTTCTCAAAACCTAGAAAGAGGGCTTGATTATAGTGGGTAACCAGAGCATGGAGATCACAAAGGAGGTGATTGATGAGGCTATGGGCTTGGTGCTTGAGGGTCTCAATTTCTATAGGGAGTGGAAGTTATCTGACAGAGTCGTGGATGATTTTGTGGACTTTGAGATTGAGAAGGATCATCTAGTTAAAATTAGTAAGTCCTTCATCAACCTAGCTTCAATTACCCACCCATGGCAGTTGGTCATGTTTGTTATCATGGAATATTTAACTTTGGATGGGAGATTTACCAAATGTTATGGTTACCACTTCATGCTGGCCAACGATTTTAGGCATAATGTGAACATTAATTTCCCCTATTATCTAAAGCAATCCCTCACTATCTCTATCCAAGCTTTACAAAAAGACCCAAATGGTGAACATGGCTGCCATGAGGGTCTTATGATGTTTATTTTGAATACTTTAAAGGCTAAAAGAATAGTTAGGAGCAGGGGTCAAATTAAAGATGCCAACTATGAAATGGAAGGGAGTGCCTAGGAGAAGGGTTATGACTCTAAAACCTAGGATGAGGCTGATGGGGATGAGGTTTATGTGGTAAAGGGAACATGTAATAGATCTAAGAAGAAAAGGAGATTCGTGGGTTACTTTGACTCTGATATGGAGAGTGATTTTGTGGAGGATCTGCTAAGGGGTTATAAGAAGAAATCTGAGATAAAGGGGAAGAGAGTTAAGGATAGTCTAGGGAAGAGGGCTTCATCCCCTTCTGCTGATGAAGATACCCTAGCCCAATGCTTGGAAAAGAGAAGATACTCGTCCAGGCACCCTGATAAGGAGTTAGAAGATAAAGGGAATTCGGGTGATGAGGACTCCCAGGAACAGGGGATTCATGAGGGTTGGGAGAGTATACATGAAGGTACCCCTAATCTTGTGATAGGGATGCATGGTAACCTAGGTGTTATACTAAAAGAAATTGGGGTCATGAATAGGAAAATTCAAACACTTGGCAGTGACATGCAGGCACTAAGGAAGGTTGTCGTGCATGTTAGTAAAACTACACATGGTGAGCACACCCTTGACCAACATATTGACAGACTCTTGGAAGTTGTTGGTAGCACTGTGGATGTTAAAAATATTATGCATAAGATTCCACAACTAGAGGCTAAGAACAGAGCTATTGACAGAGACTTCAATGAGAATCAGGAGAAGGTTACAATGATGGAAGCCAAGATGTGCAACCTTGAGAAGTTAATTAAGAAAATGGCTGACAATGTGTCTACCCTGTTGAAGAAACTGGACATGGATAAAGGCTAGGACTCTCCTCCGGTGGTTCATAGCCAAGGTCCCAGAAAATGCACTATGGCCCATTCTAAAAAGATTGATGATATAGCCAAGAAGGATTAGGTGAAGGCTATGGTGAAAAACATGCAAACCCTAGCTGATCAGGCTCTGGACCTAATCAAGGCCCTGTAGCTTGTTCTTTTTTGTCTTTTGTGCTATCCTTTTGCTTTCCTAGTGCTATTTATTTTCTTTTTTTTTTTAGCAGTTCTATCTGTAACCTCTTATGTTTTTTTTTGGAGGTTTGTTTAGTTTTTGTTTGTTTATGCTCTATCTTTTCTAAGATTGTCCTTTTGTAATATGGTTTTGGGTCCTTAAAACCTGTTTTTACTTAATCGAAACAATTAAAAAATAAAAATGTTCTTATAAGTAATAATTACATTTCATAGTTTTTTAATTTGTTTTTTGATTGATTGAAGCCTAGATTATTTATTATTGTTAAGATTAATTATTATTATGTATTAATCTTGAGTAGGTTCAAACCTAAGACCTTCCCAATGAGAGGCTCATAGTTTACCATAGTTTTGTAGGCTCTTTCCTTATTCAGTTTCATTTTAAATAAATAAAAAATAATTTAGTGAAATAATAAAGTTTATTTTAACTATTCATAACACAACTAATTATGGTTAATTTAAAACTAAGAAACTAAAAATTCTACATAAACAAGCTTTCTCAAAAATAAGTATAAACCTTGAACTTTATTTAAATCCATTCTAATATTTCCTAGGACAAATTTATAACGTCCAAAATTTTAATGGATTAGTTTTAAATCTAAAATTTTATTTATTTAAATCCCTGCCACAAATATGAATGTTGTTAATGTAGTTACATGCATCTTTAAAATGAGGATTTCAAATAAATGAGGTCAAATCAATGTTTTTTCTATTTAAATATTATAAAATAATAAAAAAGAGACATCAAGTAGATTTATTAGACATTTTTGAAATAGGCATGCTAGCGGATTAGATAAGATGACAATGTCAGATTTATTAATAACAATATTAATCATAGTATTGAATTGTTGTTGATCAATTTTATTGATTTTTTTAAAATGAAAATTAATTTTTCATCAACTTTTTAAATTATAGCCAATAGAATTCTTAATAAATGGTACTATTTAAATTGAAAACATAATAGAAATTGTAGAACTTTATGAAATATATAAATCAACTTCAAAAATCTTTAAATCTCATTGGTTCTCCAAAAATATATTGGCATTCAATGATTCCAATAGTTACCTCACCTTCACGGGAACTAATAGGTGCCATGTAGTGGCATGTAATTGCCATTACAGTACATTGTAAATATAGAAATAAAATATTATAGTAATTAATTAATATATTAAATGAAACATTAAAAATAAATAAATGCACTGATAAAATTATTATATATAAATAATTATGTATTATATAATTATCTACTATTATAAAATTCTATCATAAAATAATATAATATAAGTTAGCTTTATGTGTTGGTTTCATTTTACAATGGAATATTTTGAAATGAATGTACTTAATGTATTTGTAAAACTATGTATTATTTATAGGAAAGTAATAAGAGGATAAAATAAATAAGATGTTAATTATTAATTTTTATCAAAAAATTAGATATGTTGACTAAATAAATAAATTTCAAAATAGTAATTTATTATGATTTTGAAGAAAATAGTAGAAAATGTGTATTTCATAATCAAAATCATTTATTTATTATGTAGAACATTACTAATTAATCAACATAATATATCTTATAAATTTATCTCCTAAATTCTTGTTAAAAAAATGAATTATGGAGCTAGTCTTTCAAAAATAGGGGTCTTATAACACAAAATTATATCACCTAATCAAAATAGAAAAAATAGTTTATAAAATAATAGGAAATTAACAAAACATTTGAAATATTTCAATTGTGAAAAACTAAATAGTTTTTATTGGTTGAACTAATTCACTAGTTGAAGAAACTGAATGCAATAGTATATTACCAACGACAATTACAACAAGAGCTATGTTACAGCATGAGTCCCACCTTATGAAGAAACTATAATTTAAAAAGATTGGAAGTATGGCGGGTCTCACCTCTCCACTAAAATAGTGATAAAAAATTTAATCATGCTAATAAATAATGAATATTACTATCAAAATTTAGATTTTGACTCAAAATTGTTTGATGAAAAAATAATAAAGTTAATTTTTTTGTTAATGGGATAACAAGCCAAGTGGGTTTAACAATTGAGAAATTTTCTTGAGTTGGACTAGTACTACAATTGTGACCTTTGAAGAAGGCCCAATGATACACCTCTTCTAGAAGAATCATATATATGCAAAATGAGTGCTAACTATCAATGAATTTGACTTGGAAAGTACACAATTGAGTCTTGATAGTAATATTATAATTTGAATATGGAGGTATCAAAATGGTGAATGACGTGATATTTTACTACACTTAATAATTAAATTAGAATTCAAAACATAATTAATATTTCAAATTTTAAATATTTTTTAGTGTAAGTAAGGGTGATATTACAATGAAACAATTTAATTTATTACATAAATGGTAACTATTAATTGTGAAGGGAAAAAAATTAATTATGTATAATATATATCACAATAATACTTTTCTTTGAATATTTAATATAATAATAATATTTAATAATTTTTTAGTCCCTGCCTTACTTATAAGGCGAGGTACTAATGTTTTCTTTTGTCCCCCTGCCATTTCATTTTAGACTTTAGGTATGAAAGGACTAAAATTATAAATCTAAGTGCTTTTTAATTCATTTTTCATACACAAAATTCTTAATTGTAATTGGCTAGTTGCTAATTTCCTTGGGAAAAAATATATTTTTTGAGATTGGAAATAGGTGGAAAAAGGCTACCAAAATATTAAATGCAATGCAACAATGTTGCTCATATAATAAATACAAAGCCCTTTCTTACTGTCACATCAAATTTACACTATTTCCTTGGACCTCACAACATACTAAATTATTAGTTCCTATTAATTTCCCTCACATAAAATTTAAAAACAAAAAATAAAACATTTTACTTTTGGGAAGTAAAATATTAGTTTAATTTTTTATTTGGACACATCTTGAGATTTGGAATATTTTATGGTTAC
Organism: Cupressus sempervirens; assembly: GCA_028749045.1. Taxonomy (NCBI): domain Eukaryota; kingdom Viridiplantae; phylum Streptophyta; class Pinopsida; order Cupressales; family Cupressaceae; genus Cupressus; species Cupressus sempervirens. The sequence continues at coordinate 710,163,717 of CM053783.1, forward strand.
ATTTATTAAAGTGAAGAGATATCTAGAGTATGTTTACTAATTTCAAAATGTAATTGATTTTACTTTTATCATTTCTTGTAATATTAATAGTATTTAATTTTGTAATAGTTATTTATGTGTTTTGCTTTTTTATTTTTTAGTAATATTAATAATAATGATATTATAATATCAAAATAATAATATGCATTATCATTTTCATGTTAACAAACAATACGATAGTGTAATTATTTTTAAATTTTTTGTTTAAAATAAAATAAAATTGTAACCATATGAAAAAATTTGAAAGAGCTTTCAATGAAATTATTAATTTCTAATGTATTAATTTTTTTTGAATTCTTATTTTTATTTTTAAAAGTAAAAATTTATTGTTTTAATAAAATATTAGGCATTTTACATTAACAATTTTTTTTCTCAATATACATAACAATTGCTCATGCAATGTGTATTTTTTATTTTCCTCTTTAAACTGAAAAGTTTATTTTCCAAAGCCATTTTTAAACTTACCTATTTGTTTGATCAATTATACACCGATTACATCAGTAGCTCCTAGTTTAAAAATATAGAAATATCTTGTATAGACTCTTGTCAAAGCATTTTATTTTCAACTTGTTTGATGCACTCTAGCATAAAATACAACACTATACATTTCATCAATTGACTCCATCTATACTACAATCTATTGCACTTATAAGTCCTCATATTATCCCTTCTAATTATTCCCCGCTCTTTACAAGGCAAGGACTCAAGCTCAACTAGAGCTCTTATCTTTATAAGTTTTTAAATATAAATATACTATATTTAAATTGTTTATTGACAATTTTATATATCATATTTACTAAAAAAAAAGTGTACGTGTCAGCAGTAAGAGCCAATGCTATAAAACTAGAAATCACACTCTTGTGTGCAATGGAGAAAGTCAATTGAAAAAAATATTTAGAAAATGTAAATATAAGTAATTACTTCATAATTAAAAAATAGAACTAATTTTTAAATTAACAAAAACACACATAAATTTATTTACAAAAAAACACATTAATTTATTTTCCTTTTTAAAATTATAGTGAATTGTTTAGAATAAAAGATTGAAGTAGTGAAAAAATATGCTTATCTTATACCTAATCAATGAGCATTAAATACATTTCAATTTTTAATGATTCATTTTTTTATCTTTGTAATAATGGAGGAATTATTTTTATTTTATGTACTCTTTTTTTTTGTTTCAAAATAAATGACCATAATTTATTATGTATAAGATTGTTGTGCATTCCATCATACTAATTATATATTATACTTTGAGAAAAAATAATATCACCATACAAAGAGAGAAAGAAATTAAAATATGAAAATGTTTATCTACAATAAAAAATTTAGTAACTAGTTAAAATATAGAGATAATATCTAATGAAGCTCTTATGTAAAAAAATAAATAGTATATCATGACCAATGCTAATAAGTTATAATTTAAATTAAAATGAATTGTTAAATAGTTAATTTAATTAAAAATCTATAAATATAAATATCAAATAAAATATAACATAAGTATGGTATATTTATTTACATTATTAGATTTTTTTATAAACAAAATATTAATTAAATAGAACATATAATGTAAAATAAATAAATATTTAATCCAAACTAGAAGAGACTTAAATGAAATTTTATTATATTAATATAATAATAAAAAAATATTAGTACTAATTTAATCAAATAATATTAATCTTCTCAAACTTTAAAATTTCTAATAAAAGGGTGGTACTTGTTCAAAATTGTCATTATTGATAGAGAAAACAACTTTTCATTTAATGATAATGTTTATTAACACTTCACAAATTTTATTATATTTGTTTTTAATTGACTCTAGAAAAATTCTTAGTTTCTGAAATGAAGAAAATAAATAAAAACCCTAGCAAAATTACAAAAGACCAATTACAAAAAAGATAATATCCTCACAAAAATCTGAAAATAAAAATAAAGACACCAAGACTTTAGAAACTTTGGTTAATATTTCTTAAACGATACTAATGTGCAAAAGCCCATACGAAAACAATAGTCTCCACCTTTCAAGGTGGGACTAATAATTAACTTGCTACCATTGAACCTTTCATACGCCAAATTATTATTCATTTTTAATTTATACTTTTGTCATCTGAAAAAAATTGTCAAGTAATTTATACATAATTACGCCGAGAGGCGTTCTATACAGCCACAGCACGGCAGTTACAATGTCAATAAAAAAGAAAATGCCAGCTGTGGGCTGCGGAGTAAGGCAGCAAGACCGCTTGTCAGCGGCAATTACTGCCGCCCCTGACATGCATGTCAGAGGTGGCAGTAACTGCCGCTGATAGGCAGTCTTGCTGCCACATAAAACAACGCCACATGGGGTGGCGGGGGTGATGGCCTGTCACCCCATTTTATTTTATTTTTTAATATTTTTTTTTCAACGAAACAGATAACGTGGCGGGTTAATGTATTTTTTTTTTAAATATTTTTTTTTTGAAAAAAATAGATAACGACATGTAGACACTTTTTTTTTAAATTTCTTTGTGTAATATTGTCTTATTGGCATTTTTTAGTAATTAATTTGAATTTTGTAGAGGAGTGGAGGAGTGGAGATGTGGAATTTGAAGAGTTCCTTTAGTGGAAATTGAATAGTTTTTTTGTGGGAGATGAAGAGTTTTTTCTCTGATTATAAAACACTCATATCCTCTCATTTTTGCTCTTCATTCGTAGAAGAACATATTTGCAGAAGACAAGGTTTGAGTAAAGCTTTCATTGCTCTTGAGAGGTAGAGAAAACTTTTTTGGGAAGAAGAAAGGGAGATACATCATTCAGAAAAGCATTTTACATTTGAAGATCAACAAGGAGATCCAAAAAGCTAAGTAAGCTTTTTGTTAAATTTTTTTCCCTATTAAGTTTTATTTTGCATTTTGATTATTATCTCCATTTAGAATAGTAGTTACACTATTTACATTTAGTTTTAATTTATTTGTTATATGAAATTTCTTAATTTTTACATTGTTCTATACAAAATTACATTTGCATGTTTCATGCATTATTGTTTTTCATATTTTTCAATGTATTTTTTAGATCAATCTTGTATTTATTTTCCATAATATTTCATATGGATGGCAATGCCGCCATATCAATATATTTTATTTTTTAAAAAAGTGATTATAAATTTAATGATTACTATTTTCATTTGCAAAAGTAGTTTGATTTATAATAGTTTTTTATTAAGATTAGTATATTAATATTCTGAATTAGATTACTATTTTGCTTAAAATAGTTTTGTACTTTACATTTAGATTATAATTAATCATAACATATTAATATTTGAAAAGTGGATGGCAATGCCGCCATTTTTCAAATATTTTATTAAAATGCCAGTTTATTTATTTTTAAATATAAAAAATTAATTTTATAATTTTAATTTTGTTACTTGAAAATTAGAGTAGCCATATATTTTATTTTAATTTATGCTTATTTTTTTCATGCAATTTTTAAATAATAAATATTAACTTTTAGGCATCAATCTTTAAAGAATGGAAGGCAATGCCGCCATTTTTTAAATATTATAATAGTAAGCAATTTATTATAATGTTAACTATATCTCAACATATTTCTAATGTTTTCATTAAGAGTAGTATATTGATTTAGAGTATCATTCTAAATTAGATTACTATTTCAATTATAACAGTTTTGTAATTTACATTTAGATTAAAATTAATCTTTACATATTAGCATTTGAAAAGTGGATGGCAATGCCGCCATTTTCCAAATATTTTATTAAAATACCAATTTATTTATTTTTAAATAAGAAAAATGAGACTTATACTTTTAATTTTGTTGCATAACCATATATTTATTTTAATTTATGTTTCTTTTTTATATGCAATTTTAAAAGAACAAATATTAAATTTTAGGCATTAATCTTTATACTGACACATTAGAATGTAAATCACTAATATTATTTTTATACTAGCTATGGTGAGACCTAGGTTAAATTTTGAATCAGAGGAGGCAAGAAGAGAATACCAAAGACAATATCAAAGAGAATATTGTAGAGAATACCGTAGACGTCAACAACAACAACAACAACAATAAACAGAAAATGAAAGAGAACAACAAAGAATAACATTAAATCAAAGAAACGAGCAAAGTTATGGTAGAAGAAGGTCTGAAGTGTCAGTTGCACAACTAGAGAATGATGAAAGAGAGCACATAAATGTACAAAGAAACAATCGTCAACGTACTTCTGAGAGGGTCCTTCGAGATGTACAAACATCTGAAGTACAACATGTTGAAGTGCAACCAAGTGACATACATGAACGTCGTATAGAAGCAAACAATCAACTAAATGTTGAGTATGAAGGGTCTCCATCTATAGAACGTGTCCCAGAAACACCACAACAATGAAGTCAAATCCATGTGAATCATGAATTAGAAGGTGAGAGAGAAAACATGCCCAACCCAAATGGTATGCTTCAATCTGAATTTAGAAGATTCCAAATGCAGTTTAGATATCAGATAGATAGTTTGAAAATACCAAAAATGTGTTATGTTTGTCAGGAGTCATATGCAGGAATGAAAGTATATCGCACTAGTGAGGGTCCATACATCACATGGTGTTATTAATGTCTTCTGATTCTTATTAAGATTAGCCATATAGAATGTATACCTTTTGATTTCACTTTATGTGCATAACTAAAAATTTTGTAACTATCTTTCAGGTGTATCTATTATTTTAGTTGGTGATTTGGGGCAATTACCTCCTGTTAATGATAAACCAGCATATGATAGCAATAGGCGGGCAAAGTTATTATGGCAGGAATTCAAGATAGTGGTTACACTAGATAAAGTATTTAGGCAAGATGGAGAAAATATCCAACAACAAAGATTTCGTCAACTTCTCACAAATGTCAGAGATGCAAATCCACAAATAGATGATTGGAACTTGCTTATGACACGAACACCTATAAGGTTAGATGTTTTAAGAAATGATGATTTTGATAAGGTTGTGCATTTATTCTCTACAAATGACAATGTTCATAACCATAACATGAGGATGTTGTATTCTTTAAGACATCCAATTGCACGAAGCCTTGCAACCAAGTCAAGCAATGGTAATCGAAATGAAGAATTATCAAGCGAAGAACTTGATATTGAGTTATTGATTAGTAACAATGCAAGAGTAATGTTGACTAAAAATCTATGGATAGAAGTTGGTCTTGTGAATGGATCATTGGGATATATCAGAAATATTGTCTACAAACCAGGAACTGCTACACATGAGCCAACAGCATATGTTACAGTTCAATTTGATAATTACTCTGGAGTACCATTTGATGATCACCATCCAAACAAAATACCAATAGCACCACTGCAGAGGGGTAGGACCTTCCAACTACCACTAAGGTTGGCATGGGCGTTGACTATTCACAAATCTCAAGGGCTCACTCTTTCAAAAGCCACAATTGACATAGGTCCAAGAGAAAGAGTAGGATTGACATTTGTGGCCATATCTCGTGTTAAGTCACTTGAAGGTTTGAGGATAATGCCACCTTTTACATATGACTGCTATGAGAAAATGAAAAGTGGGAAACAACTTTCAAAGAGAAAAGCAGAAGAATGTAGACTGAGAAATCTTGAAAATCATTGATGCTTTTAGACATATTATTTAATAATAAAGATTTATTTGTTCTACTAAATTATGTGATCATCATCGTCAACTATTATGCTGTTATTCTTATTATGCACATTGATACTCCATATTCCACAGTTAATGACAACTATAATTGGATATGCTCAATCTGACATGAAAACCTTATTATTTGTACATTTTAATGGTTGCAAGTTCCATTAGGCTAATATTTCATTTTACTAATTCTCTAATTTGTAAATTTAACTATGATCATCACTTGGGTCCTCAAATTAAGGTTATAATATTAATTCTAATCATAAAGACATTGTCCAATTGAAATAAATCATAATGTTTTTGCTTCATGACTTTCAACCAATACATTGCTACTCGATATTTCAAATCTATGTTTGTCTATTCTTCAGTATCCATGAATGGTCATAATATTACCATGTTTCAATACTCAAAGTTTCATTACAAATTTTAGTACAATTTGGTTTTTATATTCATTTTCTCCATACTTGATTGTACTAAGTGACCTATTCTATTTTTTCAAAACCATTATTCATTTAAAATTTATATACCTCTCATTAAGTATACATTTGTTCTTCTTTTTTTATTCGTGATGATGCTATCTAAATTGTTTTCCATCATTTTTTCAGGCATGGAAGCCTCTAATACACAATCAAGCATTGTCGACACTAGCCCAACTTCTTCTATACAGTCAAATCATTTTTTTGAGACAGAGTTTCAGAAGTGTGCACGCATAATTAAACAATGTCGTAAAACTATGGTAGAAGCACTTCAGAATGCAGCTTTATCTATTGATCATGTACAAGAGATAGAGATAATGGAGATGGAAGATGTTTCCAAATATGTACGCAACACATCTACAAAAGTAGATGCGTTTCCATCCATGATGAAAGAGGTCTATGATGATCATATTACAAACAAAGGTCATAATACAATTTTAATATCTGAAGAATATGTGATGTACTTACATCATTATGGAGAGCTATACACATGGTCCATATGATGATTTCACATTTTTCAAATCTTCACTTATTACTTTATCCAGATAATTGTACTAGGAGATATTATTCTTTTTCCATCTATGTATTGAAATAATAAATAAACGATTTAACTTTTTATCTCAAATTCTTCTCAACTATACTTCCAAATATTTGAAATGCTTTTTGTTGACCTTTGTTTTTGTATTATTAAAGATTTTACATGAGATATATCATTAATATGTTGAACATTAAATTATGTATAAAATTGATGTGTTATTTCTAACTATTAACCCACTGTAAAGCATAATATTCATTTTATACTCATTTTAAGTGTAATCATTACCTCAATAATGTTTAGTACTCCTTCATTGTACACTATTCATGCTAAGCATAATTAACATTAATTAATTGTATATTTATAAATGTAACTAATAAAGTTATAAAACTACATAAGGAACATTTTATTCCTTATATTGTTCTATTATGCTAATAGGCATGTGTAAGGAGAACGAGCTACCCTCCTAAATGTAATTCTAAACATAACAATAACCGTAACTTTGACCGTGGTCCTACTTCTCCCCTAACTCTAATCCTAACCATAATTCTAATGCTTTGTCTATCCCTAACTCAAACTATAACCCTAACTCAGATTCTAACCATAAACCTAATCCTAACCCTAACCCCTACCCTAACCTTTTATGTACCCTTATCTCTAACCCTAATTGTAATGCTAAACTTAACCTTGACCCTATCTCTAACCCTAACCCTAACCCTAACCCCAATCCTAACCCTAACCTTAACCCTAACTCGAATCCTAACACTAACACTAACCCTACCCCTACCCCTAACTCTAACTCTAAATATAACTCTATCATAATTATAATATAACCCTAACCCTAACCCTAACTTTAATGCTGACTGAAACCCTAACCCTAACCCTAACCTTAATTCTAAACTTAACCTTGACTCAAACTCATATCTTAACCTTAACCTTGATGTAACTCTATACATATCCCTAACTCAATATGTAAAACTAACACTAACCATAACCCTAAATCTAATCCTTTCTCTACCCCTTTCTCTAACTCCAACCATAATCATAACCATAACCGAAACCCTACCATACCCCAAACTCTAACCGCAAATCTAACTCTACCATAATTGTACTTTAATATTAGCCCTAGCCCTAACACTAAATCTATCCTTAAAGTTGACTCAAAACTCTAACATTAACCCTAACTCTAACATTAACCCTAATCATAATATTTAATCTTTTTGAAACTCTAACCCTAACCCTAACCCTGACTGTAACCCTCCCCCTACCTCTAATTGTAGCCCTAAATCTAACTCTACCATAATTGGACTTTAACTCTAACCCTAGCAATTATTTTAACCCTAATCATAATATTAAATGTCTTTGTAACTCCAACCCTAACCCTAACCCTAACTATAAGCCTACCTCTACCTCTAATTGTGGTCCTAAATCTAACTCTACCATAATTGGACTTCAACTCTACCCCTAAAAATTATTTTAACCCTAAAGCTAACTCTAACCCTAACCCTTTCTATACACCTATCTCCAACCCTGACCCTAACTCTAATTCCAACCCTAACACTAACACTAGCCCTAATCCTTAACCCAATCATACCCCTAACTCTAATTCTAACTATAAATCTAACTCTACCATAATTAGACTCTAATCCTAACCGTATCCCTTTGTTTAATCTTCACTAAAACCCTAACTCTAACCTTAACCCTGACTCAAAACTCTAACTCTAACCTTAACCCTAACTCAAAACTCTAACTTTAACCTTAACCCTTACTTTAATCTTGACAAAAATCCTAACCCTAAATCTAACCTTAACCCTAATTCAAAACTCTAATTCTAAACCTAACCCTAACTCTAACCCTAACAATAGTCATAATCCTAAAATAACCCTAAGCACAACTCTAACTCTATTTGTAACTCTAATCTTGACCCTAACTCTGGCTCTAATTGTAACCCTAACCCTAATTCTAATTAAAATCCTAACCCTAACCCTAATTTAAATATTAATGCTAACCCTAACCTTTACTTTAGTCTTCATTAAAACCTTAACCCTAACTCTAACCTTAACCCTGATTCAAAACTCTAATTCTAAACCTAACCCTAACTCTAACCCTAAAAATAGTCATAATCGTAAAATAGCCCTTGCCCTAGCCCTAACCATAACTCTAACTCTAATTGTAACTCTAATCCTGACCCTAACTCTAGCTCTAATTGTAAACCTAACCCTAATTTAAATCTTAATGCTAACCCTAACCCTATTTCTAACCCTAACCATAACCATAACTCTACGCTTAAATATAACAATTTACCTAATAATATCCTTAAAATAAGATTGAATCAAAGTGATGCAAATAAACAATATATATAGAATTTAAAAAAAAAATGTAGAAGAATGATTTTATACTAAGTTTATATGACTACAATTTTATAGTAAGTTTATACAACTAAATTTAAAAAGAAAAAAATAAATCAATACTAACCAGATCAAAATAAGAAAAATTAAAAAATAATTTATCTGTTGCGCCGCGACTGCTACTAGCTTATATATATATATATATATATATATATATATATATATATATATATATATATATATATATATATATATATATATATATATATATATATATATATATATATATATATATATATATATTACGCCGAGAGTAATCGTTCTCGAGGCGCCTATTTTTTTTCATAAATCCCAATTATAAAATAACCTTGGAATTAAATAAAAATAGGCACCTCGAGAACGATTACTCTCGATGTAATATATATATATATATAGATATATATAAGCTAGTATCTTTTCATCCATAATTACGCAAGCCTATGTTTCACTTGAATACTCAACGTGTAATCCTACGCCATTAGCAAAGATGGAAAATAAGGCTCTTTCAACCGTATATTTCTTAATTACATGTTGTTGAAGACGTAATCATGTTTCTACTAAGACTTTTGGTCAAATATTTAAGTACGGACTATGCGTCAAATACTTTGGGTTCTGATCCACACTCTTTCACTACCTACAAATTTTATTTTTAAATTCATTTAAACCTCTTCAACCAGTGCTATTGACACTCAACCTTTCATATTTAAATTACCGTATCCGTGAATACGTTTTCTCAGTAGTTTTAAAATCATTCCAAAAGCTTAAGTTCTTCGAAGTTTTGCGCCAATCCCATTCACATAAAATGGGCACTATGAAGTAATAAAATTGAACAATTTATGTTTTCCTTAGGATCTCGCATTTTGAATCCATGTCTACAGCGTTCTCTTGAATGATACCTTTTTGACAAATTTTCAACACCAAGAGCTCTTGTAGACATTGCTTTAAATGTTGTTAAAAAAAAGCTGTTATTTGGAGCATTCAAAACCAAATACTGGTTATTTCCACTTGATTTTTGAGATTTCAACAGTGGATTCAATTGTGAGTTTAACTTCGTTTTGAGCACAAGGGTTTCAGTTTTGTTTTTCCTGAACATTCTATAGTCATAGCATATGGGTTTTGAGCATTGAGAACTCATTGGTTATTCATGTTTGAATTTTGAGTACTAACAATCTTTTTGCTGTTGTATATTCTTTTTTTAACAATTAACAATTTACTTGATTTTGTATGCTCAACTTTTGAAAATTCGTAACTTTTACTTAGTTGTCCCTGTTCACATTTTGAGCATTCACAATCATTTTCAGTTATGTACTCTATCGTTTTGAGCAATAAAAATCCTTTTGGTTAGGAATTTCAAGTTTTGTGAAAGATTGGATAACTTGAGGTTTTCTTGGCATATATTTCGCAAAAATGGGCTCTTTTCAAAGTTACAAACAAGGGGATCAATTAAGTCATTAAAATTATTCTTGAAACATAACTTTATCTATTTCTTATCTTTAAAATATTGAGCCATATAATTTTATCAAAACTTGATCCATTATATTTTAAATTGGGCAGGAAAGGAATAGGACAACAAGTGGTTCTAACTAGGGATAAGGACTATAAAGGATGCATAATGCATCTCCTTTATTTGATTCTTTTGGCTTTCTTTATGGTTTTGAGTTTTTGATCTCTCACTAGATTACATATTTGATGAGTCATATTGTAACTACTTGTTAGGTGGTCTTGATGGTTAAGAATCATTCTAGTGGTCTCTAATAGCCTCCTTGCAACGTTTTAATCTTTTAATCCTTTTTTCTTATCCATAAGAGCTCAAAGCCAAGATTAATTATTATTATGTGTTTTGATTTATTATTATTCTTCATTAAACTCATGTAGACTCGAACCCAAGACCTCCAAAATAAGAGGTTCACAATTTACCATTGTGTTGTAGACTCTTGCCTAATCTTTTGATCTTTGTTTGTTCCAAATTTTTTTAATTTTGTTTTTCTTTCTTTTTTCTTTCTTTTTGTTTTTTATTTTTTTATTCTTTCTAGAGTTTCACAAATATAGAATATGGCTAGTTTTAGTAAATTTTCTAGTTTATTTTATAATAATTTTTATTTTGGGTATTTCTATTCTCTTTTCTATTTTTTGGAGTTTCAAACTCCTAATGTCTACAAAAATTCATGGTGGCCAAAAGCTAAAAATCAAGTTCCATACTTGCCTTTTTCAAATATCATTTTTTTGGAGTTGTTGTCAAGTCTATATTTTTTCTACAATCACATGTTTCTAGATTTTTGCATGTAAAATCTATTTCTCACAAAATTACATTCATCTTTGGGGTTATTTTGTATGACTTGGAGTTCAAGTAAAATATGTTGCATACATAAGGGATTTTATGTAAAAGAATCAAGAAATTGTTTACAAAGTCAAGTGTAAAACAAGATGAAGAATAGTGGAGCTCCACCTTACTTTCCTCCATATTTGAACATATTTTTAATTTTTTGTGCTTCATAAATACATGTTTTAAATGTATGTAAATCTATGCAATTTTAGTTACCAACTTGTTTACACTCGGTTTTGCATAGAAATATAAGAGTTTCTATTGGGTTTCTTATTTTTAGAGTTGCAACACTATATAAACACATTCAAATAATAATATTAAGGATTATATTTTTTTCAATAAAGCTATATGCAATTGATTCTTCATTCGCTATTTGATAATTTTACTATCTTTATAAAATTTATGAGTTGGTGATACTAATTTATCACTTTTAAAGAGTCAATTATGCTTGTCATGATTGATGCATGTGAACTTTTTTTTTCTTGAGTTTATTATTACTTCATTTATCTTTTTTCGAGTGAACAATATAAATATGACATATTTGGCCCTTTATGGTAAATTTTTCTCTTGGGGGTGCACATATATGATAGCTTCTTAATTTGATGGATTTTTATAAATCTTACATTTGAAAATACTTTTTCCTCAATGATTGCATTACAAATATTAGATTCTAACTCGTTTTGTTTCATTGTTTGTTGGTCTCCTTCACCTTCCTCATGGTTTAATTCACATGATGATTTGGTGATAATTGATGTCTATTAGGTTTTAATTTTAGTAATTTGTTTTAATTATTGTTTTATATTAAGGGTTGAAACACATTTTTATATGGGACCCAAAACCCCAAAATTTTTTACATCAGAATAGTCAAAAAAGGTTCCAAAGTCCAACAGTGCTTAAAAAAATCAAGGTCCTCAATTGGAAACAACCAACACAGAAAAACTAAGAGCAAAATAAGACCGACCCTAACAAACTAAAATAGTAACTAGAGCACAAAAACCAAAAACAATCAAATAGAAAATCTTGCACTAACACCATTACACTAGTTCCATGACAACCTCCTACTTGATTTCCTTGATCTTGTTGATGGTCACCTAAATGCACTCCTTGGTAGGCTCCTTACTGTTGACTTTCATCTTTCTCGTGCTTTCTTAGTTTTTTTTGGTGTTGTTAAAGGTTTTCTTAGTGAACTTTGGGTCCCCTAAGTGTAGTACTAGCAATTTATCATAATTCTAATCTACTTTTCCCTACATCTTATTGAGACATTCAATAGTGGCTTCTAAATTATCAAGACAAATTTTTACCCTCTCAATTATTTTTTGTCAATGCCCAAATAACATTGTGCTATTTAATAGAATTGCTAGAGTTTTGTTTCTCTGCACCATCCTATATTTTCCCTAGGATTTCATTCATCCTTTTATTTAGGGATATGTTAATGATATTTAGAAGTTTTATTGTATTGAACGACCATTTTTCCATACACAATGTGTACAAGGAAACAATATTCACCATCTACAAGAAGCCTAAAATAGTTCAACATTGATGTCCTCAATGTAATCTTTGAGGAGTTTCACATTAAAATAATCCGTCTCCACCATATTAGTAATAGGGAAACACCTTTTTTGGAATCCTTGTTTTGACTATCAACACCTTCATTCCCCTCTTTTTGGGTTGAGACATTTGATGAAATGTGTGCATTATGATTCATATTCTTAGAAAATTCATCAAGGTGAGGTGCTTCTTTGTCAAAATCCTCTTCTTTATCCTCTTCATTAATAATATTTTCCTCCTCCACCATGCCATTTTGCGGAAGATCCTAGTTTTACTGAGAGTGGGATAAAATACGAGACAAGTAATTACTTAGGGGCCTATACATCTTCTCCACTAGGCCAATACAATACTAACTATCCTCATCATCCCCCATCTCCAATATCTTACCCCAGGGTAAAAGCATAGATCTATGTCACCGTTTGTGATACAAAAACCTATTTTGGTCAAATCTCATTTCTCTATCAAAACTCAATTTAAAAAAAAAACTAAAAATACCCATTTATAGATTTCAGATTCAATATCATCATTATATAAATTTTTGAGTGTTTTGATTAGTTATAATATGTTATAATCTCAAAATATTATAAGTCGATATTTCAACATTTCAGAAGATGCTCTCTCAAAAAATGATAAAAAATAGTAAATCATATCAAAAAATATATATATATATATATATATATATATATATATATATATATATATATATATATATATATATATATATATATATATATATATATATATATATATATATATATATTTATCACTAGAGGAGAGAATCCTCTTCATGAATATGTAATTTATTTTCAAGAAGGTATAGATTTGATAGGGAAGTTTTGACAGGAGGAAACAATTTTTGGATTCTGACAAGGTCGAACTTGAGTACTTATAACAAAGAAAATATACATCAAAAATAATTATTTCTTTTTTTTTGCACTAGATATACATGTCATCTATAAAATATTTTCAAATTAGAACAAAAAAGGTGATTTGCACATACTTGTTTGACGGGAACTACATCCTATATTTTTTATAGTTAAAAAAGGGACTTTAAAATAAATAAAATGAATAAATTCTTAGTCAAAAAAATTATAAAAATTATAGGCATAAAATTCATACAATTCTACACATTTCATTAGTTTACATCATCTTCATATTTTAAACACAAATACCAATTTTTTTGTCATTAATGTTGAACTGTCACATTCTGATATCACATTTCTTTATAAAAGGTGACACAGGTTTGTGCTTTTACCCCCCACTCCTTACTCTCAACTTCTACTCCATTTGCATATCCTTGTAGCTTAATTTTTTATTTTTTTTCCTTTACTCAATTCACTCTTAATACTACCTAGCTATCAAATCATTCTTTTACCCTTTCCTTTACTTCTAATGGGGATTTTAGGGCTCTTATCCTTATTAAAAATGAAGGACCTTAGAAAGGTTTATTTTATATTTATATCCATATAATCATAAATTAAGACCATCAAACCTTAGTGCAAAATGCAATTATGTGTCTTCTCCCCATGAGCCTTGATACTATGAGTCAGAGAGAAGGGAATACATAAAGGAAAGAAATCTCTTTTCTTATACCTAAAATGATTTAACAAGATGAAATTGTAGTTGTGGGCTCTATCAAACTGACCACATCTTGAGTAATATACTTTATAATAGGCTTAAGGACCTTCTACCACATGGTCATAATAGATGGAGTAGCATAACACAACACACACACACCCCCCCCCCCAACAATTTCTTTAACTAGATCTCTGTCCACTTTCTTAGCAAATTCAATAACAATTTCTATAGAGATTTTAGAATTATGATAGAAATGCAATACCATTAGTGTTCAAACTAGTAATGGTCACCATGCTCTCAATGTTATGCTTTTGGCTTCTTCCCACCATTTTTATAGTTCCTACCTCCCATTTAGGGAGGAATTATTCTATAATATTAGGATTGAATTCTTTTATCTTCTCTGTAAATGGGACCATACTACCATTTACAAGTTGCTTGCAAACCTCCATCTCATTTCTCCATTTCTCATGATTTTGAGGTCCATGTCTCTTCAATGCTCCTTCCAGTATTTTTACACTATAGAAAACCCTTCTTAGAAAGCTACAAATCTTACAAGAAGCTTCACACAAATCAAAGCCAAGAGAAACCATAAACAAATAAGTTTCCCACACCTCATAATTAAATCTCTTATTCATATTCATCTTACTTATGGAAGTACCATAATAATTTATAAATGTGTCCCTTAAACTATCTTTCATGGATACAATGATTTGATATATTGTAGACTTTACAAAATTTATATTGACATGATTAATACAAACTTTTAAATTTTTGCAGCTGTTTGTCCCATCACTCCAATTAATGGTCAAAGTAAACACAACTACAATATTAGCAAGCACATCAACTACATCATTGGCTTCTCTATATAGATGGTTAATGTAGGCCATCTCCATCTTATTAGTAACATCTCTTTCCTCTTGAATAATATTATCTATAGACCATGAGGAGGTAACCTTTTTTGAAATGCAATTAAGAATATTCTTGGAATCTCTCTCAATTCAAAAACATTAACTCCTAAAGTTTTCTACTAGTTTTAAACCTTCAAGTAACTCCATTCCCTTGGCTAGATGGTTAGTTTATATCGCAAGAAGGACAACAATATGTTTGATTAGGTTACAATTTTCATTTGTGACTATTAAAACCTTGGGATTCCCTTTTCTTGCCCATCAAAATTCATCTTCTATCAGTCCAAAGGTGGGGTGCTCCATGTAGCCAAACTACTACTTTTTTTGGTGAGATCTTTTTTTCTAACACTTGTTTTACAATCAATTTTCATTTTTCAAAAGTAATATTCCTTAGAAGACAACTTTCAAAATTCTCCACAACATTGAATATTATTCTTTTAGCCAACATCGTAGGCAAATGGGAAGAATCCTTTAACACACTATTATTTTGTTTCTTCCAAGGACTCCAAATAAACCAAGAATTTCTTATTGTCCCTAAAAATAACTAGCAAAGATTCCACCTAATAAGCACACCCACCCAAGTTTCCCAGAAAAAGAACACTGGGGGGAAAATATGGTCTACTAATTCTAGATCCTTTTCATAAAGAAAATACCCATTAATTAATAAAATACTTCTTTTGTGCTAGATGATCCAAGATGAAAAATTTGTTTTACATAGTACACTAGTGAAATATGTTGATTTTGAAGATTATAGAATTGTTTCAAATAGTAGCCCAAATAAGGGAGATTAAGTTAGGACCATGGAGAGCCATAACTCTCAAAGCCATTGAGAACTTACCACTTGCATTACCATTCCAGGCAGGATGATCATCATCAAAACTTCTAATCACAAATAAACTTAGAACTATCAACACATGGTAGAGCATATGACTAACCTCTATTAAATTAACCTAGTTCTCAATCTGCCAATACTCAAACACAAAAGAACTAAAATCATGAATATGTCTCTCCTTAAAAGGGACATAATCTTCACAAGAAGAGATAGGGGTCTCAAAAAGCCATTTATCCTTCTAGAAATCAATATTCCTACCATTTCCAACTTTCCTTATGAATTTTAATTTTATAGTTACCTTTTCCTTTTGGATATCATTCTAGATACTTGACCCCTTCGAGACATCATTTGAATCTAGAAGCTCCCCTAAACTCTGCTTTGTATAAATATATTTAATCTTTATGATCTTGTTCCAATATATATTATCCTCAAAGATATACCAGATGTTTTTATCTAGGAGAGAAACATAAATCAAATTGATCGAGAAAACACCCAACCCTCCATTAGATTTAACACAAGAAACTTTATTCTAGGCCACGAACACCAGTTTTTGAAATTTCCAATCCAACCTAAAGGAATTCCTTTGGTTTTTTTTATGGCTTCCAAAAACTTACCACATGTCCTTAAGATAATCATAGTGTAAAACTAGAGGTTTTGAAAGGTGTATTTAATAAGTTTTAGGTTACCGACCTACTAGAGTAACCCCTCTTTCCAACTAGGAATTTTTTTATTAAATTTTCCCACTAGAGTTGACCACAAGGAGTTTAGGGGCTTAAGGCCTAGGCATAAGCCAAGATAGGAAGTCATCAAATTATTAATATTGAATTCTTATTACCCTAAAATTTTGTATATTATAAAAATATTGGTTAAAATAGGAATTCATAATAGAGAAAAAACTAAATTGTACATTGAATAAAATTATATTTGATCAAAAAAGGGAAAAATATAAAAATGAAATTATTGACATTTTTGGTAGCCACCATTTTTCTTTAAACTAGAGATGGACTTCTTGTGAACAAAAATATTAGTCTTTGATTGTGTTATGCAACCTTTTGAAAAATGACCTAGAGGAACCCTGAGAATAATTCTATTAGTTTTTCAAGAGAAGAACTCATATCTCGAATTCCTTTCATTGTCTCATGAAATAAAAATGCTTCATAGAAGTGGCACTACAAAGAGGCAATAATTGAAATTCATCCTTCGAACAAAGTGAAGAAAATAAAAATGTTGGTGGTATGAAAAAACTCCACAATTATATGAATAGAAGTTGTGCTACAAATAGAACACAAACTAAAAAGGTTCATGGTTTTATACGTATGGAACAAATTATATCCTAGAAAAATATGGGTTCAATGTGTAGTCCTTTGTCTATACCAAGCTCAAGACTCCATGATATTCATTTTCACATGCACTCAATAGGCTTCATTTCTTTTTCACCAAACATGGATAAAATGATACAAATCATCTATGGATTTTCAATAATAACTTATTTTTTCTTTGAATTAAACATAAAGATGTTGTTTACAATATATCTTTTTGGACTTTTCAAGGAGTAGCATTTTGATAGAGTTTGATACTTCCATCTAATTCTATTTTCTCATATGTTTAGCAAAAAATCTTACTTTCCATGCAAGAAAAAAAATATCAATGTACTTTATTATTTTTAATGTAATATCATTGAAGATTGAAAGTTAAAGCTAAATAAGATTGGTACCTAAGAGAAAATTATAGGTGCATTGGCAAAGCCAATGAAAAAAGTTAAATCCAAATGGTGTACAAACTTGATGGGGCCCAAAGCCCCTTACTCTTATTAGCCCTTTTCAGTAACTCTATAGGTATTAGTATGTAGCATCCGCCATTTCGAGAGGCCTATACATAGTTCAGTGATCATTCATTGGATGAGTAGAGAATTTAATCAATTAGAATTTGAGGTTATAAGGATGTTGATTGGGCTAGGGACATTTGAAAAAGTAAATCCACCACTGGATATGTGTTCATGATCAATGGTGATGCTATAATATAGATGAGAAAATGACAAAGTGTAGTTTCTTTATCAACAACTGAGATAGAGTACATGGCATCTACTCATGCATTTCAAAATGTTGTTTGGCTTAAGCACCTATGTTGCAATGTTCAAAATGATGCAAGGAGATTTAATAATTTCTATGATAGTTAGAATTGTAACTCAACACATACTCTCCCTCATGATATGAATTGTAAATTCATAACATGTACTCTCCATGTTTGACAACAATGCCAAAGACATCAACTATTCATATAATCAACATCCTCTATGTCATTGTCTAACTAATATAGAAATATCACTTTCTATCTCATGCTTTACCTTGACTCCTTATAGTCCCATCTTCTCATGCTTTAGTCCATCTCTTCACAATATTTAAGTGGCTACTAAAGTGTGACTTCTTGCATTGATGTGTAACACATTGTATTCATATCATTTGATGTAATGTAGTATCTCTTCTCATCTATCCATATATTATAGGGGAATAACCCATAGCTTATGTCTTAGATACTCAAAAGAATCCTCAAGTAATGACTTAGTGAATATATCAGCTATTTTCTCTTTTGTGTTTACATTCTCTAATCTAACTTCTTTGTCTTGTATCGATTCTCTCAATTAATGAC
Source organism: Cupressus sempervirens (assembly GCA_028749045.1). Taxonomy (NCBI): domain Eukaryota; kingdom Viridiplantae; phylum Streptophyta; class Pinopsida; order Cupressales; family Cupressaceae; genus Cupressus; species Cupressus sempervirens. The sequence continues at coordinate 710,182,642 of CM053783.1, forward strand.
ACTTGATAGTAATATTTTTAGACTTCGTGTGTATCACATGATTATTTGATATGTTTATAGCACTTCTTCATATCACAATAAGTTTAGTAATCTCTTCATTTATGCCTTTCAACAATTGTTTGATCCACAAATTGAATAATTTACTATTGCAAAAATATGTGTTTAGCCTCTACCATGGATTGCGAAATAAAAAATTTTCTTCTTTCTTATCCATGAAATTAGTCTCATGCCTAGAAAGAAAGTGCCTCCACTTGTACTCTTTCTGTCATGAATATGTCTAGCCTAATCAGTTTTTGTGTACACTTTTAGCTCAAACTTTTTACTCTTTTTGTACCATAATCCATAGTCATTTTTTCCTTTTAGATATCTCAGTATCCTTTTAACAACTATCCTATAATTTTCTCTAGGATTAACAAATTTTTTTAGCAACAATACTAACTATTAGTACAATGTGAAGTCTATTATGTACAACATATTTTATTTTTTAATCATTGACCTATATAATGTTTGATTTACTTAAGAAGAATTGTCACTCTTTAAAATGTTATGACTAGTAACCATAGGTGTTCCAACTAATCTTGAATCCTCCATTTCCAAAACTCTTCAATATGTCCTTGATATACTTTGATTGAGTAATGTAAATACTCTTCTTCATCTAATAAAGTTGTAATCCAACAAAGAACTTGATCTCTTCAGACATTAACATCTCAGATTCCTTTTTAATCTCATTAGAAAATATCTTACACAACATATCATGTCCTCCAAATATGATATCATCAATAAAAATTTCAGCTAGCAATGTCTTGTTCTCAAACTCACTTTTCAGTACAAATCGTTGGGTAAAAGCACAAACCTGTGTCACCTTTTATAAAGGAAAAGTGATATCACAATTTAAAGTCTTCAACTCTAACGACATTAAAGTGGCATTTGTGCTTAGAATCTGAAGATGATGTAGACTAAAGAAATGTGTAAAATTAGATGAAGTTTATGTCTGTAATTTGTTTGAAAAAAATTGATGAATTTTTTTTTTATTTTTGAATTTTTGAAGTCTTGTTTTAAAATTTTTAAATATGTTGAAAGTATAAAGTTCTTTTCCTATCAAACAAATAAATGCAAATATTTATATTTTGGTTTGATTTTGGAATATGTTAGAGGTGACATGTATACCTAGTGCACCAAAAAAGAAAAAAGAAAATTTGGCTAAAATTTTTCAAGTTATAATTGGTCAAATTCAAAGTTATCAGAAATTGATAGTTTTTTTTTTTCATCAAACTTTTTCTATCAAATCTACATATTTTTAAAAATAAATTACATATTCTTGAAGAAGACTCTCTCCTCTAATGCAAGATTAAAAAATAATAATTTTTAAACATGATTTCCTATTTTTATCCTATTTTTGAATAGACATCTTCTTGAATCTTAAAATACCTACTTGCAATATTTTCAAATTATATCATATTATCCGTAATCAAAATAATTAAAAGATTATATGATCATAATCTTGAATCTGAGACCTACAAAAGTATGTTATTAGTTTTTTTTTTTTTTTAATTCAATTTAGTAGGTCAAATTGGCCTTCAAAGTGAGAAGTTTGCAGAAGTTCTTATTTTTTCTTGTGTGGCTACCACCTAAGATACCACATAGGTAGTTACAGCCAAAACCATTTCTACCATAACTGTTCTAGCTGAAAATATTTCGACCACAACCCCTATCGGCCCAACAAATCACAAGCGATTAGTTTGATGATTTCATGTATAAAATAAGTTAGTTTCCAAGCTATTTCATGTAACAAATAAGTTTTGTGTTTTTCTTTATTTTAACGAATATAGAAAACAATGAAAAGTAGAAGAGCATTTTCAAAAGACAACGATTTTTTAAGCCAATTTTAGCAAGTATTTCATGAAAATCCTCAAAATCGCAAGGGAATGAATATTTTAAATGTTTTTTTTCTCATCTACTTATTCTTATTTTTATGTATTTTAAATTGAAGCATTAGCTAGTATTTATTGTTCAAAATGTAAATTTTTTTTTTTTTTTTTCTATAGATTAAAGTATTCAATGGGCAGTAAAAGGTAAAGATCAAGAAAATATGATAGGAAAAGAGATGACAAAATGAAAGGTCATACAAAACATAACCAAAACCAACCTATTGAAATTCTTGAACAGGAGGAGATTCGTGAAAAGAATGAAAGTAATAAAGAGAAAGAAATTGGTAGTTAAAAAATAGTTCCTCATCCAAATAGTTCTATTGATAGAAACAAATTAGAAGGCATAACAAATTTGATGAATTTGGATGAGGAACTATTTTTTAACCGAATTCCATCTAAAGATACGATAAATGATAACACATTTATAAAGCATTGTCAGAACATGTGGGATGAATATTTCAAAGATAAAGGTATATTTGGATAAGCACAATTATTTGAGAAGTTATTTAAGAGAAAAGATATGAGACCTATTTTAGAGTCGTTGGGTGTTGATAATAGGAAAAACCATGTGCATAATATTAATAGAACAATAGTTGAAAACTTGCAAAATGCTTATAAGAAAATTGACAACACAATCAAGGAGGTGATTTGTGTAATGCACGTAAAACATTGATGATTACTATATATAGTAGAAAATTGACACATAGAAAATAGGTATGTGCAATTTTTGATGTACTACATATATCTAGAAGAACTATTTAGAGATACATTAAGAGGAGAAATATGCAAGATGATAACATTGAGAATAACTAGGTGAATATTTATAGAGTTCCTTAGAAAGACAGAATTTCTAAAGATGTGAAAAGACAAGTTATTGAATTTTGGACCACACATTCTCGTGTTTCTTCCAACAAGCATGATACTATACAAATTAAAGATCAAGAGATAGGGGCCAAAATTGAACATCCAAAATATTTTATAGATATAACTCAAAGTGAATTATTTCAAACATTCAAGCAAGAATTTTCAAATGTCAAAATATGTCAGAGAATGTCTAATAGTTTGTGTCCTTCTATTGTACACATAAATATGATGTGTGAAACTTGTTGTTGTCAAAATCATGTTGAATTTATTCTACACTTGCAATCATATAAAAAAAAGTTATGGTAGTACTTGATCCTAATTTGGTCATCTATAGTAGTACAACACAATTTGTAAAGTCCATATTATGTGATAAATTAGAAGATTCAGATGAGTTCAAAGTGCAATGCATCAAAAATCAGTGTGAAGATTATGGAGATTTACGTAAATTTTCTAAAATGAAAATTGAGAATATTAATGAATCCACACTAGTTTCATAGATGAGATATGAATATGAGAAATACGAAAATAAGACAAGAGATGAATCAAGAAAAATTGTATTGAAGGAGAGTGAATTGCATTATGATGAGCTTATGACCAAGTTCCATCCATTGATATATCCACATATCCAACATTGTCATGGTGTACAATGGCAAGCTAAATAGTTTCATGATCTCAAAATTGTTTTCCACCTAGTTGTATACTTTTAGTTGTAGATTTTGCTAAGAATTATACATTTGCACCTCAAATAGAGTTTCAAGGGCAATATTATCATTTTGAACAAGTTGCAATATTTGTGCAAGTGACCTATAGATGTGCACAATTTGAGTTGGATCAAATAAAAAGGTTGGATGAAAATGAATGCATCATCATCAAAGGGGTTCATTTCTATATTAGTGATGATAGAGTTCATGATAGGAGTTATGTGGCTCATTCTTTTGCAATGTTCTCTGAAGATCTCAGAAATCGTAGAATAAATGTTTTGGAGCATTGGATTTGGTCTGATGGATGTGTAGGTTAGTATACATGAACCTACACATTTATTTAATTTTATTTTAAGTTATATTTATTTGTACATGCCTATTTCAATTTGATACAAGTACACAGATAATTGTAGATACTTATCATGTTTCATGTGCATAGGACAATTCAAATCTACAAAAACATTTAATTGGTCAGTAATGCAACATGCTAGAACTAATGTTAGATTTTTATGAAATTTCTTTGAAAGTGGACACGAAAAAGGAGAGCATGATGGAGCAAGAGCATGTATAAAGCTTGCACTTTGACAACATGAACTTGTAGGTAAATATATGCATTTAATGTGCATGTATAATAGTAGTAGCATATCTATTATTAAATTATTTATATATATATTGTATGTACATAAAGGGAATAAGATAAAGAGTGTAAATCAAATTGTTGAATTGTGCAAAGTTCATTTTGCTACTCAAGATAATAAATACAATAAGCCTTACTTTTGGGAAGTGAAAGGTGAACTAAGTTATATTTATTTTTAATTTATTTTTCAAATTGTTGAGCTTTTTTATTAAATATAAATATTTTGAAATATGACAATTTTTATTTTTATTTGTAATAGATATAGATTGATCTAATCCTTAAAATTGTCAAAGGATCACTAGCATTAGATGTTTTCATTAAGTGATGACTATAGGAAACCATAAACCTCCAGTAATTAAAGTAAGAGAGAAAACATATTTTTGTGATGACTGCATTAAGGACAATCTAGTGAGTGCATGTGAAAGTATTGTGAATGGATATGTTTCACATTGGGATTTGAAGAAGATAGTTAGAAAACCTCCTTTTGAAGATGTTGACATTGACATTAACATCATGCTGATTATAAATGCATTTCTGATTTAGTTATGACAAGTTTGTGTGCATATATACATATATATAAATTAATGTACATGTATATTCATTTTAAAATAAATTTATATTTATCTATATTTTTATATACATGCAAGAGATACATTTGTACTTCAAGCCTTGCCAGATAATGTAGAAAATGTGGACTATTATCTTTTAAGTGCACAAAGCAAAACACAAGTTGCTAGAAGGAACTACAAATGTTGATCAATAGTCATATCCAATTCGATTAGTTGTTATTGAAAGAACATATTATCAACAAACAAGGGTAACTCATAGTGGTATTGAATTTATTCAATACAAGCCTAGAGGAAAAGTTTTACATTACAGTAACCATGTTATTCCAACCAAGTTACAATTTGAAGCAATACAAAGAAGAGGACATCGTGGAAATCAAAAGTGGAAGCCGTCTATTGAAGAACATGAAAAACTTCTAGAGATAATGAAAACTAGAGAGGATCCTAAGAATACATTGTTTGTGGAGCTCTAGTTTACCTATGTAGTTATTGTGGAGCTCTAGTTCATCTATGTCTATATAACTCTTATACTTTCACATTTAACATTGACAGGATATTTGTTTTATAAATTTGTATATATTGGATAACTTATCTTGGATATGTGAAATTAGAAATGTTTTGTTATTTTTATTTAATTTAGACATGGATATCTCATTTAAGAGAACCTCTTAGGACCTCCCCTTAAGACAACCTCTTAGGACCTCCCCTTAAGACCACCTATTAGAACATCCCCTTAGTACCACCTTTTAGGACCTCTCCTTCAGAAAACCCCTTTAGTATTTGTATGTATTTATACGCATTGTATATGCTTTCTTACATATGATTATTAATGTTGTGATGAATTTATGTACATATAATCTTTATGTTCTTATATGCATTAACTTTTATTAATTAAATATTGTAACATGCATTCTTTAGGTCATACCCTTAAGACATGCCATTAAATATAGTTAATTATACTTAGACTAAGGCATTAAAAAAAATAACATACACATATTTACATAAATATTGAAAACATACATGTCTACATTTAACAAGTGAACATAGTTACATACATCTATGAAATAAAATATACATGAATAAATTGAATTTATGTATTAAATTTATTGAATTTATGTATTTAATTTATTGAAATATATATTGAATTTATGTATGAATATTGAATATTGAATTCTATACTCAAGTTATGCTCTTAAACATGTATTAAGTTTATTGATTAAATATTGAAAACATACATACATTCAACATGAACATAATATGTACATCTATGTAAAATAACACATCTATGAAATAATGTATACATACCCATGTAAAATATTTCCAAAACACCATATAAAATGTCTCCAAAATACAACATCAAATATCTCTAAAATACCACATGCATCAAATAAACTTAAAATAAGACATGTATCTGAAATAACATACATATTCATATAAAAGTATCTATAAAATAATATATTTATCTAAGTTAACATACATCTCTGGATATAAAAATATCTAAAATGACATGTATATATATAAAATATCCTGGCAACATCAATGAAATAGACACGTGTAAACTAACATCAATCACATACCCCTCCTGATTCTTGACCCCAAAAGTTTCTATGATCTAGATTTGCACCCTGTGTCAAATGAAAGAAATTTGTAAAATTATAGAATTATACATATTCATGTGTATATGTGCATGTATTAACTATCATATGTGTACAATATAATATCCACCAAATATATAATAAAAAATACATAACATACTTGTGACTCATGTCATGGAGAACCTATCAGGGTCTGAAGATCTCCAAAATGCAATAGACTATCACTAAGATCCTATAGAACACACATGTACATGTACACAAGTTAAATTGAATCACTCAAGAATATGTATATGTGTAAATTATAGTAACAGATAAATATAAACATATATAAATTTATAATATTTATCGTAGTATCATGTAATGCTTTGCCAATCTAACTGATATCCGAGTCATGTAGTGATAGATTGATCTCTGAATCACAGAATGTAGGTGCTCTAAGGCCAGGTTGCATAGGAGCAAGAGTAGGAGTAGGAGTACGAGCAGATGCTATAGGATCCCAGGTAGGCATGGGGATAGGTGTTGTGGGAACATGAGCTATATGGCCCTCTATAGGAGTAGGTGTTCTAGAATGTGTAGGGATATCCTCCTATCTTTGTGAGGGTTGTGGTCCTGCTATACATGAAAAAATATGGCTGATGTGTCCACCAATGTCACAAAGAGGAATCCCTGTGACTGTCGACAATGCCTAATATGATCTAAGAAGATTAGATGCTAAATAAGATGCCATATGACACAATGCATCCACATCTGATATGGTCAAAATCTCTAGTGGTGATAGTATATCTACCATCTCATATAAATCATTAGCTCTTGTGCTAGAGGATGCACCTTTTGAAATGGGACCATAAGATCGTAACATGTATCTGCCACATCTATCTAAAGATATCTCCTATAATTGTGTGACAACTATGGCAATGCTAGAATATATCTGAGTCCTAATTGTATCATTAGGAACACTCAAACCCACAACAATCATCTATGGACCTCTCAACATGACCAAAAGGTTTGGACCCACCATTGCCTATTTATTAACAGGTGCAGGAGGGTTCGTAGGTGTAAATCTCTTTGACAGTTAGCCTTGGCACTATCCAACATGACTTAGAAAATATGTATAGTCAACATCTTGATGTAAATGAAATTCTGCAAATAATTATTTGTAGAAATAAAGGGGAAACTCATCCTTCTATGGCCACCTGTGATGCGTGGCTAACCACCGAGGATATATATAAATGGAGCAACGAGCTGATCTATACACTTCATCGCTAAGTAACCTCTAACCCTAGATGGAAACATGGTCTTCACCATAGTAGTGGAGACCTAACCATCAATCTGTGAATACTTCACAGTGCCAGTAACACTATGAGAAAGGGAAGAGTAAAATATCTCAATACTAATATCATCAAATGGGTTGTACCCAGAGATTGTCTTGATCATCTGGCACAACTCATCTCTAATAGAAACAACCTTCTCCCTATTAGGGAGAGTGGTAGAAGCTAACAATGTAGAATCAAGATACTCGAGAGCACGAGATAATCTAGCAGTAGTATATGTAAATAAACATTTTCTCTCCTCAGTAGATGATGTTGGTCTATGTGCTATGGCTAACTCAGCACTAGGACCCCCTCGATGAACACTAGCCTCCCCTGAGGACGTAGGTGCTGCACCAGTACTAGATGCCATAATGATATATGCAAAGATCTAGATATCTATAAAAGCAGAGTTAAGATATACATACATAAGTACATATAAAATTGAAAGTTAAATTTAATTTAAAACATATATTTATATAAATATATACAAAGTTGAATGTAGCTAAAAATATGTACATGTTATTTAGTACATCTAGCTCATGTATGTCAACAAAAAATATTCATGTATGTTGTTTAGTACATCTAGGTTTACTATGTTAATGTTTTTTAAAATGTAACTAATAAATATAATTAATTTAATTAATAAAACACTTAAAAATAATTCATTTAATTAATATTATAATGTAATAACTAAATTTTTTTTTTTTTTTTAAAGTAAAAAAAAAAAAATTCACCTACCTATTACAGCCGAAACACTCTAACTGCCTGGTAGCCGCTACTTTGAAATAAACAGTGAAAATGATCGCCAAGAAAATTTTTCGGTTACTTATAAAATCAAAGGGCTTATAGCCGAAACCCTTCCAGCTGAAAGGGTTTTGGCTAGAAACCTCATTACCATGTTGACACTGGAAAGTGCCATGTCTGTATGGCCAAAAACATTCAGGCCGAAACTATACCAGCCAAAATTGTTCTCTTCTATTTAATCATCCACTATCTTAATCCAATCTTCATTCTCTAAAGAATATTTAAGTAATTTAGGCTTCAATGATTTGGTTAGGTGTATGATTCCTCCTTCGATACTTTTGCTAAGATTTAGGTCTTCTTTCCTCTTCATGTATTTAACTTGATTCTTCTTGCTCTTCTACTTTAGGTATCTCTAGCTACAACTTGGTATGGGTTTTTTTGTTCATTATTTTCAATTTTTTCTCTCTGATGTTTGGCTTCTGTTGTCTGTAGGCAGCCAGTTGATTCTCAACAAAAATTTTCTGCTAAACCTTGGTAGTGTGTGGCTATTGATTCTCAATAGTCTCCTTCAGTGGTTTACAAAACCAGGTGAAGAGTTGAACAAATATGAAAAAGCTTTGGAGTCCGTAGTCATTTATGCAGAAGAGTCGGTTTGTTGACAGCAAACAGGCGCTCTTTTGAAGATATGAGGAGCACCATGACAAAAGCTTTTGCTACGGGCAAAGGTTGCAGAGAATTGATCAATCTACTAGTAAGAAATTATTCAGCGGGAAGTTTTGTAGATGAACTAAAAAAATTTGCAGATGAAAAGTGTGAAAAGGGTGAGTTCAAGAGAATGCTAGAGTATTTCCCTTGGTGTGAACGAATGATCATGGCAGATGACAGCGCTGTCCCTGGTAAAGACGATTTTAGAGGTAGGTGGCTCAGTTTGTCCGGAAGATGAGCAAAGCAATGATATTGTGCAGGAAGGTGTGCTTGCTTTCAAACAAGCACGAGACCTCATGGATTTTGCAGATTGTGTTGACAACGTCCATGTGAATGTCGAGTCGTTCCCCACATCAAATATGGAAGCATTTCTGTTGCGATACCAAGCCGAGAAAGATTTTAGGGGTCTGAAGAGATTGTATAGGCATTGGAAATTGGGAGGAGAAGTGAACTATGAAGATGACTTTGTTGTTGAAGCTCTGGATAAGTACACGCCTAAGCTCTTTGGATGCTCAGCTTGCATTACCGACCTGTTTAGGATATCGCTCTGTAGCAGGCATCTGGCTACGAATTCTTCCGACGACCCTCCTTGCCAATCCATATATTCTGCTACTCGAAAGCATTTTCAGAAGTTGTAAAAACATGTAAATTTGGGGCGTGCTTTTTGGGAAGATGTAGCCCCAGCTTATTCCCTCTTGGAGGTCTCCCAATTTATCATGGAAAAAGAAATAGGTGTACAATAACTGAAGAATCCACACATGTTACTCAAGTATCTCCACAACCACCTGGCGAATGTTGTGCACAAGTCGTCGTCAGGATTGGAGGGAGAGCAAGGGCCGTGATGGACGAAGCCAATAATCTGGAAAAGGAATCAATGGCAGACGCCTCAGCTATCATGCAACCTTATGCGGGGGATATCATATGAATTCTAGCTGATGTGGAACTCAGCTTCTATTTGAATTTTACGGCTAAGTATGGCCCATTTATTTTTCGTCGTGTAGTGCTAAAATCTAGTCTACAGGCATTGAACATGTGCACCTGTTTTATTTTTTTATGAATATGATATTTAAGCCGATATTGTTTACTGGTATAGAAATTGAAATTTAGAATTGAAAAATAGAATGAGATGGAAACAAGGACTGAGAATAGAAAATGTCAATTCTAATCTTGTTTGGATCACTTGGAATTTGATTGAGAATATGTTAATCCATTGTTTGGTTGTACAAAAATAGAGTAGAAATAAGTTTAAGTTTTGTATTTTTTAAAATATTTTCATTAATTATTAATTTTGTTTTAATTTATTATATTATTAATTTATTATTTATTAAAAATAAAGATTGGGAATAGGATTGGCCTATATCAATAACAACTATTTTTTTGAATGGACATATGCTCATTTTAAGGGCAAAATTGGAATATGTTTTCCTATTCCCTATTCCAATTTGTAGTACCTAATAGAGAATACATTTTCTATTCCAATTTTCCTATTCCCATTCCAACCAACAAATGGGCCCTAGAGGATCATGGTTCAAATGTTCCGACTTTCTAACATTGTTAGACACCGTATAATGAGAAAGCGGTTTCAAAAAATTCAATAATCATTAACCTTGTGAGTAATTCAGAAGCAACCTTTTTCTGGCCCATTTGTGGGCCATGTTGCATTGCCACCAAGTTTTGGGATTCCTACATCACATCTTCATAGAGCCTTTGTTTACATGATTTGCTCCCGCAACAATCAAACTTCGGCCCCCACATGGTATATTTAACCCCACGACATAGTGTTTTCCATTAACCTAGCATTGTTTAAGAAAGCAAATTTGGCAATTTTTTGGGTTTTATGGCATGATTTGTTGTTAGTGGTTTGACATGGAGGTTTTGACCTCATTGAAGGCTAAACTTTCATATGAAAGGTGTTTATGGGGTTCTCAAAAGAAATTTCAACATTATTTACCATGTGAATTTGTGTGGGTGAGAAGGAAGGTTTAAATTTAATATGTTTGGATCATATTGGGAGCGAACCCTATAGGTAGAAGTCTAAGACAAAATCAATAAATAAAAGAATATCAATCATTAACAACTAATATTCTTAATAAATAAATAAAATTTTAAATTTAAACACTACAATTTAATATTTATCAATATCTAGTTAAAGAGTAAATTTCTTTTATTAGAGAAAAATGACAATGAACTAATACAAAATGATATTCTTTCAGTGTTAACATGAACAATCAATATTTAATCATCCTTTTACTATTATTTTTTGTGGAGTCCAAACAAAAATTATTTATCTTTGGGATTATTTTAAAGAATTTATTGACAAAGAATAGAAATAATAAAAAAAGTGATGGCTAATCATAATTTGATTGCCAAACAAAAATAATTAATGTCAACTATCAATCCCTTCAAACAAATGATTAAACCAGATTGACACAATTAGAATGAGGTATAAAGATTGTTACGCTTGTAGTAATTTGTTGACAACTTTCCTAATGAAATGAAATGAAATAGGTTTTGATTATATGCATTTAATGTGTAAGCAAGTTCTTCAATATCTTCATATTCTCTATTTAGAACTACTCTTTTTCCAAGATCTATTTATGAAACTACAACTACGCAGACTACATATATCATTCAAAATTATTCTAAGTCAAGTTTTAGGTTTCCTTTACTAATATAACTTTATATGCCCAATTTAGATAAATCAAAATTTAAAAATATAAATCATACTATTTTCTCTACTAACAATAAAAATATTCGATTTAAAGTTTTAATGAAATAATAAATTAATTCTTCACATTATGCATTAATAAAGCATAAAGGGACAAAAATTAATGAATATTTTTATTTTTGCACTAACAAATCATGTATTTCAAATGCTAATAAAAAATTAGTTGTTTGAATGTTCTATGTAGTGATACAATATTATTCATTAAAAGTAGTCAATAGATGTAATTTAGATCTCTATTTTAATTTTAATGAAACTTAATAAATATACTATGAAGGTGGAAATTTTTGATGAAAAATATTTGTTATAAATGAAAAAGTTTGTGTTGGAGTTTATAATATTATGTATTACCTATTAATTTTCTATAAATATAATTAATAATAATTTTTTTTTTCAATATTATTAGTAGATAATAGATTGACAAAGAAGATCAAAGAGAAAACAAAACTGAAGTAAATATATATAGGCAAACATGAAAGGTAGATAGAGGGTTAGGGTGCGAATACTAATGAGATAGGAATGGAGAAATGAGTGTGTAATATGGTAGAGATAAGAGTGGAGAAAGGAGTGTCTATGTATCTAACTAAAAAGGTATTCTTAGCCACACACACACACACACAACTATTCATCTAAATTAATATGGTTAACCTGATACATTATAATAACTAAAAAAAACTAGATCTTAAGAATTTGTATTTAGTTGGCGTATGATAGTAATAATAATTGGTTAACATTACTAATTAGATTGTAGGTTTTGTATAGGGATTCTCTCTTTGGAAAAGTAGTGTAAATGATTTGTGTGTATGGTGTCTACAAAAATCCAATCCTACTTCCTTTGTATAGGGTACTCTACATTTGTGAATTTCAATAATTTGTAATAGTTCTTAAAAAATTAAATATATTTATAGTTTTTAAAAATATTTAGATTTATTGATTTATATGTATTAATGGTTTAAAATCGTCTCTTTCATTATGAATGCCTTGTTTCTCATATATTTGTTTCTAGAAAATGGAATATATAGAAGTAAAAATATAGATAAATAGAGGAAGACGTGCAAATAGATATATGCATACATGACTAGGAAGGGAGATATCAAGTTAGAGAAAGAGAGAGAGAGAGAGAGAGAGAGAGAGAGAGAGAGAGAGAGAGAGAGAGAGAGAGAGAGAGAGAGAGAGAGAGATGTTCAACTCAAAAAGAAGAGATGAAAATGAAGAGATAAAGAGATATAGTGTTCAAATCTCCCAGAGTGAGTGTACATGAGGCTAGTTGCAAGTCTTGATAAAAGTTGTTTTCATATGTAGACCCCTCAAAAATAAATCATATAAGTATGCAATAATTCCATAGATGCATTATTATGTCCAGAGGGTAGTTGCAAGAAATCATTTTACAAAGAGAATGTATAATGCATTTGTCAACTTTCCCACCTTAAATAAATCAATATATTTGTAAGTTTTTACTTTAAAAAAAATAATGGTAAGATGATATATTATGTGAATTTCAAAAGTCTAGGTTGTCAATTTTATATAGGAAATGATAGTTAAGAGGGGTAGGGAGATATACAAAGGGATAAGGGATGAGAGCTTAGGGTGTAAGTAAGATGAATAATATGAACTATGATATCCCTATCATATCCCCTATTTTGTATCCTAATCATTTGAATAAATTAAATAACACATAGAAATAAATATTACTATAGAACAAATATATTAAAAAAAAAAAAGAATAAAATAAAATAAAATAACATACCACTAATATATTATACAATAATTACATATTATAAAGAAGAATTAATAAAGTAAATAATAGTATAATTATAACATAATTAAGAGGGCGAACATATAAATAATATTATCATGATTAATAGAAATTATGATATATTAATAAAATATTAACAAGAAGTATATTTAATACTTGATCAAACTATCACAATCTATAATCAATAAATGTAAAAGTGAATATTTATATATAAAATGATGGACTAAAGTGTAGTAATTATTTTCTAAATACAAATCTCACATATATTAATATAATTACTAATTTGAAATATAACAAATAAAATATAATAATTAACATTTATTTTATACTTTTAACAAAAAGACATGACTAAAAGTCACAATTTTTGGGCTGATATTTAGAGCCAATCATTGAACAAGAAAAAATATATTAGGTTTTAAGTAGAAGAATAGGAAGGAAATGAGGACAAAATTAGGGTCATTACAATTGGTGTTAGAGAAACGATTTTGCCATCCTATAAATGATAATACAAACAATATATTTGATGAAAAAAAATCTATAAATGGTTTTTGACTTTGAGTCTCAAATATCAATGGAAGGCTTGCAGTCAAGTGTACCAAATAAGAAGATTTGACATTATCACTTATATTTTCCTTTAAGGAGTCACTCATGTATAAAGCATAAAAAGGTTGTGATTGTAACAGCTAGTGCAAGTATCATAAGTGCATATCAGAGATGACATCCATATAAGAGCATATATTAATAGAGATATATCTAAGGTGGCTAGTGTGACAGAGAAGATTGCATGTATATTTCTAAATATCATAGACAACATATCTCTGCCAAGATTACTTGTTATCCTATAACTTGCAGCATATAATATATTTGAAGATCAAAGACAACTATACAACATATAGTGCATATAATATAATGTAAAATAAAAAATAACCATCTTACATAAACTTTGTTCTAGGACTGCAACATGTTTAGATTAGTCCATCACCCATATTAAGGGATTCATCATTGCATTTGCAATTACTAGTTATATGTACATTTTGATATAATTCATTAGCACTACATTTCTTTGATAACATTGTAATTGCATTCTCATTGTGTCTACTACAAATTTTCTCGACACTTTGTATGGAATCTCTTGGCATCTTTGTATCGGTGATGATTTTGGGTTTTCTTTCAGGTTCTTTCCCAAATGAACTCTTGAACCTATTTTTAATTTTAAAACAACATATATAGTGGCTCCATCCATTTTTAAAGAAAATAAAAACTATCAGTCATATATTCTATTTATTATCATACTCATACTCCATATTGTAGCACTTGGAAATACCAATCATATATAATTCATTATCATTATTCACATTTCACGATTGTTGCATTCACAATTAAAGTGATTCATATATTTGCATTTCCCTTATATTGTATAAAGTAGGCATTTGGAGAAGGATATCAATAACTTCATGTAGTGTCCATATAAACAAAAAAAGGAACATTCCAATGAATGGTAGAGAAATTGAATCGTTGACTGAAAAGATGCTACAAGTAAAAACTTTGTACTCTAAATTGTGAAAATGGTCTTGCAACTATATATGAAATGCCTCACACTGAGCTCTATAGTGAGGTTATCTAAGCTAGATCTAGCTAACGCCTGTGAGAAGATCTTGGGTGGTGATTTGAGAGTCCAAAAATGGTGGTAGTGTCTCTTTCAGCCTCAACCCTTGAGCTTCATATAAAAATTCTTGTGAAAACATGGAATAAAAGATAAAAAAAGTTGTGAAATGAAGAAACCAAGTGAGTTCCATACATACATATGAAATTTGCTGAGAGTTTTCCATTAAAGAAGTGGCTTGTGGGCTTGCCACCAATGAAATCTTGATTGTATGGAGGATTGTTGGCTCTCATAGAGGTGGGTATGAAGTCGTTATTGCTTGGATCAATGATGGAGTCACCAAATGTAAAGTGAGTAGGACCTTTGGCCTGGACATTATTTTCTCCTTCAATAGCTATGGCTATAGATATCATGAATATAAAATATAATATGGGGAAAATGTATAGGTACATTTTTGAAGTCCATGTTTGGTGATTAACAGTGTGAATAGTTGGATACAGCAACACATTGCATTTATTTATCTCAATGAGACTTTTTGTTCGAATTAATAGTGATTCTACCTACACATTTGGTATCAAGTCTTAACTACCTAAAGCAATGCAATTCACCATAGGTAAAGCATACTAGTAGGACCATGTTTATTTGGTCATGTAACAGATATAAAGTATGAAGAAAATGTATAAAGAATATATAATCACTAAAAGGGAAGTACATGACATTCAATCCCATATGTAGACATCTGCATTAATAAAAATGGTAGCACCATGTATCAACCAAGGTATAAAGTGGAAACAACATAGAGATACATGGGTATCAAACGAGAATAGGGATTTTTAATGTAATGATTTGACCAAGTCAGCAGCGCAAATAGTTTGTGACTGTTATAAACTTTAGACCCCAAATAACATGTGTATCTATATAATGCCACTAAGGAGATTCTAGAATGAAGGTATATTCATGATTTAATGAGGTCAGTTTATATAATGGATTTTCTTATATTTTAAGAATTATGAGATTTTATTTATTTAAAATAAGTACTTCAATTTCACTAATTTGGTATTACATTTACATTTTAGAATTCTATGATAATTTATCAATAAAAATTATAAATTATTTTAATAATAGCTTTGATGTATTATACATCATGATTATATATAATTATATATAAGTGACAATAATGCTTGTGAAACATATCTAAACTAATTTTTTGCTTCAAGTGAAAGATAAAGCTATAAGAAAAGTGCATAGAAATCCCTTTTGGGTCTCAAATGGAGACACTATTCAAATTATTTGTGCTTAAATTCATGATGGATAGGGAATATGCACAGGGTGAGGAGTAAATCAATTGCATTGGGGCATAGGGATCCCAACATGGATTTTAAGATCTAAGGGATCCCCAAGCTAAGCATGTCCATACTCAAGTATCAGTAAACCTTCCATCCATAATGAAACTAAAAATGTACATAGTGGATAGGGAGTGTGCATAGGGGGATGGGTAAATCGATTGAGTTGGGGTGAGTGATTTCAAATATGGATTAAAGATCTGAGGGATCCCCAAGTTGAGCATGTCTAACCTTAAGAAGTAGTAAATCTACCATCCGTGTCAAAATTAAGGATGCTCCTAGTGGGTAGGGAGTGTGCATAGGGGAAAGACTAAATCAGTCATGTTGGGATGAGAGAATCCAAATATGGATTAAATATCTGTGGGAGCCCCAAGCTAAGCATGTCCAACCTCAAGCAATAGTAAATCTACCATCCACTATGGAATGATGTACCATATTATAGCATTAGTTATAGAAAAGTTGTCTAAAATATGCATCTTCAAGAACTTTGATTTCAAGATAGGGAAAGGAGCACAAAATTCATGATCAAAGTGGTAAAATATTTCCTTGCCATTTTCTTATTTCAAGTTGAAAGTAGGATTATAACATGAACATACTATGTGTCTACATTATGTCTTTGTTGATTAATATGTTTGCTTCATGTCTTTTTTGTGTCTTCATGCATTCATCTATCTATCTCATGTTTGCATCACGTCTTCATACATTAATGTGTCTACTTTATGTCTTTATAAATATGTCCTTGTACATGCTATTATATACTAACATGTTTACTTTGCAAGTGTCTAACACATATGTTGGAAAGAGAATGAATCTAGACCATGAATTAATGAGGATCAAATCAATTTCTTGAGGACAAGCAAATTCAAGAGGGGAGGATTGTGATATCCCTATCATATCCCCTATTTTGTATCCTAATCATTTAAATAAATTAAATAACACATAATAATAAATCTTACTATAGAACAAGTATATTTAAAAAAATAAAGAAAACAAAAAAAATAAAAAGAATAACATAACTATGATAGTTATTTTCTAGATTAGATTGTGTAACGATTTTTGTCATTAATGTTTCAAATTACACTACATGATCCATCATCAGGATGAGAGAGCAAGAGATGTAAAAAATGACATACATTATACAATAATGACATATTATAAGGAAGAATTAATAAAGTAAATAATAATATAACTATAACATTGATAAGATGGTGAACATATAAATAATAATATCATTATTAATATAAATTATGATATATTAATATAATATTAATGAGAAGCATATTTAATACTTGATCAATATATCACAATGTATAATCAATAAGCACAAAAGTGAATATTTATATATAAAATAATGGACTAAAGTGTAGTAATTATTTTCTAAATACAAATCTCACATATACTAATATAATTACTAATTTGAAATATAAAAAATAACGAATATATTAATTAACATATATTTTATACTTCTAACGAAAAGACATGTCTAAAAGTCACAATTTTTGGATTGATATTTAGAGGCAATCACTGAACTAGAAAAAATATATTAGGCTTTTGAGTAGAAGAATAGGAAGAAAATAAGGACTAAATCAAGGTCATTACATGAATGTAGAAGAGAGATAGAGAGTTAGAAAGATTGATATTTGTTAAAAGTAGGTATGAAAAATGGGAGAGAGGGAGGGAGGGAGAGACAAAGACAAAGAGATATGAGGTGATATATAATGTATAGATTGATGCATAGAGAATATAAAAGAGAAATAAAGAAAATAAAATTTAGACAGTGAGAAGTGAATGGTACAAAGAGGGGTAAGATAAGATAGAGGTAAGGAGGAAGAAATGAGTGTAAGTGTATAGAAAAAAGATACAAAGGAAATGAGAGGGAGGTAGATAGGGAGATTGTGTAAATTAGAGAGACACATATGAATATAAATAACAGAGATGTAGAGATATAAAGCAAGATGTGTGGTAAGAGATAAGAACAATTGTAAATTATTGAATTCAAATTGCTAAGTTGCTAATTTCATATAGAAAACTGAAAATATGGATAGGGAGAAAAATAGATAGAAAACATAAGGAATGATAACTTGTAGATAGATGGTTCAAAATCAAATATTAAATTGGACGGTTGTTATAAATGGAGAGACAAAGAGGAGGGGAGTGGGAGGTAGAAAGGAGTATGTACATGTGTGAGTAAAAAATATATAAAGAAAAGGGTAGGGAAGTAGATAGGAGAGACTTTATGATTAACTATTCAAGAACATCATCAAAAGCATACAAGACTATCGGCTAAACCCTTGCACCCTTCAAAGGTGCAAGTGCTAGTTATATTTTTATCAACCATACTAAACTTCTCCTTCATTAGAATTGAGTTCTGAAATATAATGTGCCTTACATCTAATGTAACAGAGTCCATAGTTTCATAATCCCTTCATTTACCACAAACTAGATAGAGGACTAATGCAAATTTTTACCATTTTCCTATTTATAATTGCCTTCAAAAACTTGTTTATATATTTTAAAAAAATCAATAATGATATCTAGCTTTTGATTCAATTATTATACATTTTACATATTTATAGCACAAACAAGTATTTTCTAATTTAAATGAATATTTTATTAGGACTTTAAATTCATTGATGTTATAGCTAGATTCTTATTTAAAATAAGGGGCACATGTGCCAAAGTTCCTACCTTCATGTTTTTATGGTTGACTGAAGCAGTATTGCATGAAGGGGAAATTAAATTAGTGACAATTTTTAGCAAAAACTTGTTGACGATAAATTTTTTCAATTACTTAAATAAAAAATAAAATTTTGATTACTTAAATCAAAGTACCAAAATATGTAGTAAGTTTGAAGGGTAGTATTAATGGTATAAAAAAAATTGTGCAAAATTGTAAAATAGTAGCTAGTAAAACATAGTGTAAACTTTAGAAAAATAACATTTTACAATTGTTAATAATAAACATCAATGTAAGGGTGAGTGAATAGCTGAGTTGGTGTGAAGGCGAGTCATGAGGCATAGTGTTAGGCTAATGATCCCGGTGCTACGCATCAACTCCGGTTCGAGTCACACTAGGTTACCACAAACCCTTTTGTTGGCAGCTGGCAACTGTTGTTAAGCAGATTCTTTTCTTCTCTTCCTCTTTTCAGTTCATTAGGTTCACGTATATTCCTTGTGAATGGAATAGAACTGCTGATTGTTTAGCCAAATGGGCACCTAGTCATGATCCGGGTTGGAATAATAGGGATAGGAGACAACTGTCCTTTGAGATGGTGCAAGAATTTGATGATCTTGTTCCTCAGGATCGAGCTCCTTGTTGTATTTCTTTCTGTCTTAATAATTTTTTACCCCTCTTTTTGCAAAAAAAAAATAAACATCAATGTAAAACTAATAAGAAATATAGATAAAATAAGAAATAAAAAAACATTTAACTCTATATTTGAACTTGGTAAGATAGCTAGTAAAATATATTGTAAACTTAAAGAAATAAACATCAAGTAAAACTAATAATAAATATTTTTAAAATAAGAAATATACAAAATTTAACTCTATATTTGATTAAAATATCTAAATTATAAACTTAAGAAATATTTAACTCTATAAATTCATTCACTTCTTCTTTATAAACTATCTTGAATAATAAATGTATTTAAAACTAGTATAGATATCTTAAATAAAACTATCTAAACAAATGCTGATAGATATCCACTACAACATAATTATAATTTAATTTACTACATCTTAAATTATTTAATTTCCTTTATATTCATTTGTTTAGTTTTTTACTAACTTAACCTTTTTATTTTAGCACCTTTAAAAATTATATCTTGAAATATTATAATTTAAGTGAAAATTTAATGTGGTACTTATTAAATTATTTTTAGAAGTATATTCTATTTATTATAAGATTGAAAATTTTGACATGTAGATGGTTGTCAAATTTAACCTAGAAAGATAAAAGTTAATATTAACACGCTCACACCATCCCACTCCCCCATTCTACCATTGTAGAATTCCTTTCAGTATTAATAAGAAATATGAAACATTTAATTCTATATTTGAATAACATTTTACAAATTACAAAAATAAACATCAATGTAAAACTCTTAATAAATATATTTAAAATTAGAAATATAAAACATTTATTAAATTTTTTTATAAAATAAGCCATGAGATATTCAATTTTAAAAAATATAAAATTTATAATCGAGGTATCCAATTTTATTTATTTTTATACTAATTAGCTTATGTTAATATTAGTATTAGAGTTGACAGATAGTTTAAGATATACATGGTCAATAAAAATTGAAATTATAATATATATAGTATTGTAAGAAAAATATGTGTTAGTTCATAGTTAGAAACTACTAAACATTCAAAAAAATTACACTCAAGGTGAACTTTTTAACTCTACATCAAATATTTTAATATTTATTGATTTCTAAAAATGATGTTATTCTTATAGATAAAAATATCATTTTGATTTGAAACAATGGAAAATAAATAAATAAAGATATTCATATAAAAGTGTTGTTGGCCAATTTTTGGACTTTATTTCTTTATTTTTCTTTTGGTATTTTTCTTAAAAATCAAGTTGTAAAAATATTGTAATTTGTTGTTTTATTTAGTTTCTTCCTATACTTTCTAATTTGGAAATATTTATTATTATTATAATAAAAATATATTAATTTTTTTTTTCTAAATTGAAGGTTTTATTAGATTGTTGAGATATGTTTCTATTATACATTTTTTTAAAATCAACTAAAAGTGAAAACAATGCATTGTATTTAACATTGAAAATCAAATTTTATGATTCTTTAAGATTCTATTATGATTCTCCCACATGCTCTTTAAAATAATAACTAAATTCAATTCATATTTAATTATTGCCCATACTATGTGCAATATATAGCAACACAAATGCTAAAAGATTTCAAATGCAGTTATTGATTTAATATTTTATCACTTCATAAAACAGTCAGATGAATGTCAAATTTTTGTAATGTAAAAAACTTTACATTGATGAATGCTTCCACTGTAGAAAGCCTCTTGGCTTAGTAAGAAATATAAAACATTTAATTCTATATTTGATTAAATTATCTATATTTGAATAACATTTTACAAATTACCAAAAAAAATCAATGTAAAAATATTAATAAATATATTTAAAATAAGAAATATAAAACATTTAACTCCATATTTGAACTTGGTAAGGAAAATACATAGGGATAATTAATATTGATTAGACATTTTAGGTGGAAGATAAAAATGATTATTTTTTCAAAAAGTTAATCCACTTGTGACAAATGTAAAAAAGATAAAGTTATAATTAATGCATTCATTAATAGAGTTGTTAGAAAATATTTGTATTTTTGTTGGAGAAAATTGAATTTTTTCATTGCCTTTTTTATCATGGGCCAATACAATTTTCAAAAAATTATATTTTTCAATTTCAAAAAAAAAATACAAATTAATATAGCGTTTGCAAACATTAGTATACCTTCAAATTTTTAGATTTATGTAACTAATATGGAATCTCATGATTCCATTAGTTTCCTGCCAAAGACAAGAACGAATAATGTTTATCTTAAATTGTATAATATAATTTACTATATTATTACACATGTTCAATGAAATATATTATGATTAAAATGTAATTTTAGGAAGAAAGCTTTGTTGAAATCATAAATAATGTACCAAAATTCTTAGTTCATACTCAGACATTGTTTAAGAGAAGCAAATAGTTTAGTGGATTGGTTGTCAAATTTGGGGTTTAGTTAGAACATGGAACATGTCTTTTCAATGGTGGAGAGTTACTTGGAGTGACAGTGAAATAGGATATTCCCCTTAGCTTGAAAGAGGAGATGATAAGGTAAGGTGTTCCCTAGGTTTGAATCACCTTGAGTCAATAAACATTAATGATAATGATGTGGCCTCCACAATTTTTTATGGATTACGACAATAAATGTGTTCACCAAATAATAAATAGGTGAGTCTCAGATTGTTTGTCAGTAGGTACAATTTTTGACTGCCTAGCCTATTTGTTAATATATGGTTGACCATGTAGTAAATAGTTTACCCTCTTCTCTTTCATTGGAAATGCATGAGTATAATCCTGTGAAGTGACATTGTTTCATGTAAACCTTGAAACTTGTTTTGGGAACTTTTGAGAACTAGATTCTATTTATATAGTTGAGAAATAGTAAGGAAAATCTAGGAAGTGCAAACATACGATGACCTCCATATGCCATGAGACTATTTATGATCCTTCTTCTCTCCTTATTCTTACAGCTGCTTTTTGGTCTTTTTTCCCAAATGATTCATGGTTTTCTGTGTATACATTTGGTTGCAAGATGGAATATAGAACAATTAATTTGTGGTTTGGGTTGCAAATTTAGGATTGGGATTTTTATTTTCAGGAGAATGCCTGGATTATCAACTAAGAGTGATGTTCAAGAGACTATCAAAGATGATTAAAAAGAAAAGCTAAAATCATTTACTAGTGAGGAGGCTCTCATGTCGAGAGCACCAAGTAGCCTCTTCACTCACAATCTATGTCAATTTTCTTTTCCAACATGTTTTATCTACTTCTTGCTTATAGCGAATTCATATGTTTAGCCATACCATGCATTAAAGTATATTTTACATTGATGGAAACACTTCATGAAGTAGTCAAGTTCTATGGCCTTATAGGCTTAGATGCAAGGAATGTAGGGCTATTACTAGTTTACTATCTTGATACTCAACTTGAATATGTCATGTTGTATGATAGATTTGAAATTTCTACGGAAGCAACATATTTTGGCATGTTTAGAAGGTTCATGATAGATATTTCATATGTTATCCCTACACCCAACATTGGTTGATTCCTCAAAATTGTTCAATATCATCAATACCATCATAAGGTATGCGACAAAATGTGAAAGATTTCTTTATTCCAGCAAAGGGAAAATGATATGTAAACTATAAATCTTTTTATGGTTTGAAAAAAGCCCCTAGAGCATGGTATGAAAGGTTACCAATTTATTTAGTGAAAATTTGTTTTGAAAGAACTAATGACAATATCAATATGTACCTTAAAAGTGAATCTAAGAACAAGATATTGCTAGCTGAAATGTTTGTTGATGATATCATATTTCGAGGACATGATGTTATGTATAAGTCATTTGTTACTGAGACAAAAAAGGAACTTGAGATGCCGATGTTTGGAGAGATCAAGTTATTTGTTGGTTTAGAAGTTTATCAAATGAAGAAGGGTATTTATATTACTTAATCAAAGTATATCAAGGACATATTGGAGAATTTTGGAATGGAGGACTCAAGGTCAACTGGAACACCTATGGTTTCTAGTCATGAATAGTCAAAGAGAAATGATTCATGTAAGGTGAATCAAACACTATACATATCAATGATTGGAAAATTGCAATATGTTGCACATAGGAGACCTGGCATTGCATTAGTAGTTGTGGTTTTCCAGCTCACTCTCCACCAGATAATGCTAGGCTCTCAACTAGAGCAATAATATTGGTTTCATCTAGGTGTCTGGTATCCTATGTAGAATGATTTGATATTTGATTATTAACTCAAAGTCCAAACCCTCACATTTTAGTTTGAAATCAATACTCCTTCCTACCTCTATGTCACCAAATCTATTATAACTAAACTACTCTTTGTTTATTCAAAAAGTGACACCATGTCAAGCTTTTAGCTTGCCATTAAAGAAGATTATGCATATTTTCAAAGATGATAAGGTGGAATCCTTCCAACACATAGCTTTAACTTTTCCATATAGAAAAAAAGAGAGTTAACAATTAGTTCTAATATCTTGTCTAGAGACTTCTTCCACTATAGAGAGATCTCTATATAGAGTGAGGCATAGAATGTATTTGTTGCAACAATTATATCAATTAAATGTATGTTCCTCTTCAATTTTTTTTTTAGGGTGCTATCATATATTCATGTTTCTTTAGTTCTATTTCTCAATAATTTTTATATGAAATCCTGTAATTTGGGTAGTAGTAGGATAATTTAGGTTCACAACATTTTAAATATCATTGATTTTTCATTAGATGGGAGAATCAAATTAACAATTCTTTCATATGTGTACCCTTTCTTCTATATCAATAGAATTATGGGTCTTTGACCTTTTGCCCAAAGAGGTAATAAAGAATTGAAAATATATTTCAAACATTTTTAAAAATGTATAGACAATTTGATACCTTGGATTATTTTAAATGTTTAAAATATTCAAGTCATTTTAAATGGCATTTTCCCTTTTTAATATTATTCTTCCAATTTATTGTTTTTAATTGTGATAGTAGAAGTTACCTTATTTTATTTGTGCACATGCTTTAAATATTTTATATACTTTCATCTTTTATTCTCCTCTCTTTCTTTAATCTAAAAAATAAATGATTTGGTTGAAAAACTAAAACATAATAGTTTAAAATATTATTATAAAACATGGTAAATATCATGTTATAGAATACTCTTCCATGCATATTTTATAAACTAATTATATGATTGAAGTTAAGTTTACATGTTTTTTTTTTGTAATGTTTATCTTTAGTTGGGTCAATTAGCACAACTATTGAATTGTTTTTCACTAATCAAAAATTACTATTTTTGTAATTGAGATATTTTTTTAGTTATTAATTTTTTAATTATACATACATACATACATATATATATATATATGTACATATATATATATATATATATGTACATATATATATATATATATATATATATATGTACATATATATATATATATATATATATGTACATATATATATGTACATACATACATACATACATACATACATACATACATACATACATACATATATATATATATATATGTGTGTGTGTGTGTGTGTGTGTGTGTGTGTGTGTGTGTGTATGTACATATATATGTATGTACATATATATGTACGTACATATATATGTAATATATATATATATATATATATACATATATATACATATATATGTATGTACATATATATATATATATATATATGTACACATACATACATACATACATACATACATATATATATATATATATATATATATAATGCCCTGCCAAGAGATTCAAAGAATTAACCTAAAGTTTCACTAAGTTTGGTAGCTTTTAAAAAAAAAAAAAAAACATGAAAGATAAACCATTCTCAACTTATACATAGTAATGAAAGCATTAGCATCAACTCAACTGAAAGTAAACATAACATACATAAAAAATTACACTCTTCATGAATCCCTTAACGTTCTATCACATCTAAATTAACTATTCATCTAACATCACATCCTTACCAATGATACATCCAATGTTCATAAACAATATACGAGTTTCCTTTTTGTAATTACATTTTAGTTTAGGTCAATCATCCACTGTACATGTTACAAGGTATGAAAGGCTTAAAAGAATATACATGTGTGAAAATAAACTACATCATCATACTAACTCTAATCCATGATGCAATAACATAAATGAAACCATAAACAATACATGATACATCATCATAAAGATATAAACATCCATCATAAAAGATAACCACATATCATGAACATTAATAACTAAGTGCACGGTTCCTTCCAATCGTAAATAGCATCATGGATCCTAGCCATCCCTCCGTACGTAACATCCCAAAGCACCAAAGAGATCATCGGCTATTAACATAGTAGGAATGTCACTCCTAAAACATCCTACTAACATGCAAAGTAAAGCATAAGATAACATCATCTAACATATGCAAATCATCAATGTGAGGATACATGTCCACCATCATAATCCATGAATATAGATGCCAATAAAGAATGCATCAGCCATGGTGTCTTGGACGGATCTCAAATGATAAGAGTGAAAAAGCACTACCACCTGACTGTGTGGAACCTAAATGGTCCACTCCCACCATGCTGAGGAGATAATCTCAAGTCCCAAACAGAATATCAAATCACATAACAAAAGTTACTCTCTAAGTCTAGGAATCCTAAAAGTATACTAACTCAAAGGTTCCAAACATAGAACTGACATCTAATCCCAGAGGCATACAATGATATTTAGGAAACCTATTCTGTAAGCGGGCAAGTGTCATCGCATATATCATGTAGAAGTTACCCTGGTAGTTAGCTTACAACTCTATGGGTCTCTACTGATCCTTATGCGGCCATTAGTATCCTCTCATACTGACAAGGCATACTATGGAATGCAAGGTCGCACCCAAGCATTCTCTCTACTCCCATCCTAGTCTATACAAGCACTCAAGGCATGGGCGAGAACCAAAAAAATTATCTTTTTAGGTTCATTTAATCCCCATTTAGTGTAAATGTTATCACTTATTAACAAAACTTACAATGAGTTACCTTGGCAGCCACTTAGGGCCCTAGCCCCCATTGCAAGCCACTTCTTGACACTACAAGAAAATAACCTACGCTAAGCTCATGGAATCATAAATCATCGCAGTCCTATACAAGCTACTGGAAAGTAAAACCAAAAGATAGTCCACAATAAGAATCATCAAATATCCACAATAAAAGCATCAAATCTCCATGAGCATCTGAAAAGCATCCATAGAAAATCATGACCACAATAGTTCTCTATTGGCAATTGAAGGTATCACTGATAATAAAAAATATCCATTGGTTCTCAATAACCAAAATATATTTAAAAATCATACTGATTGAAGACTCCAAAATGGTTGAGTCAAAACATGTCATGACATCATTAAGAAATAAATCAACATTTCAGTCCCATCATGGCGACTAGAAAGTAATCCAAGGATAACTTATCGATGACTCAAAAATGGTTAAGTCAAGTGTCTCACATACATATAACTCAACTTCACTTAAGAAGAATGATGAGTAATAACAATCAGTTAATACAAACATCTCATAGAGAATACCATCACATAACCATGGTTAGGTTTAGAAAGATCAAGACCAAATAAGATCAACATGCCATCATATCTCATAACCCCCAAGCCTCTAGTAACAACCTAAGACAAGTCAACAATCTAGTCAACCCAAAAACCCAAAACAAGAAGCATAAAGAATAGACAATGCAAACAGATGTTTTGGTTTACTAAAATCACATGGATGAATTAAGTGTAGATGTTTCTAGTTTTCGTTTCAAGTATACTAAGAGTAATCATTTGACCTACAAGTCAACCCATCTTTCCTTGATAGCGTTATCCTTCCATTATTTAGAATAACTAAAGGATAGATATTTACTCATTAAATCATTTACTTTATTTGCTAAGATCCATGTTACTAATTGAATAACTCTTCCTTATCATTAATTCAACTTTTCAACATAATCAAAGGATCATTATTCATTTTAAATTATAAGAAAGCCAGTTACTAGTCTTCGCATAAGAAGCTTATAACTTTGTTAAAATGATCAATTAAATCAATCAATTAACCTAGGTACACAATCCATGACTTTTATCATTCTAATAATTCTTAATTAAAACTTAATTAAATATTACTAAAATTTAAGCCTTTTAATATTAATTATTATAATAATTAAATCATCACTAACAACCATTAAAATATCTAAAGTCATTATTCAAGTCATTAGAATAAGAATTAACAACTCGATGTAAATACTTAACAACTACAATAAAATAATCATATCAATTCAAACTCTATTACATAACTTAATTATTAATTAAATTTAATTAATTCTAATTAATTAATTTAATTAATAATTACATATTCGTATCAACAACCTAATCAGTGGATTAATAACTAACTATAATTTGAAGGTTAAAAGTCAACTATAATCCAATTCTCCAATATTAATAATCACTTGTTAGTATTTAATAACAAGTTATATTGCAAATCTTATTAATAATTCTATAATGACCACATTCGTCATTGTTTCAATGAATACTAATATTTCCTTGACAAATTCATATTATCGATAATCATTTCAATCTAACTCCATTGTATAACTTAATTATCAATTAAATTTAATAAATTCTATAATTAATTAATTTAATTAATAATCACATAATTGTTATAATGATTTTTATCAGGCAAGGAGTCTCTCTATGATTTATTCCCATTTAAATTCTCGCTTAATTAAATTAATTAATGGAGTATATAAATCCCTATATACGACCCCAAATCAATTAATAGTATCTTAATTGAAACTCTACTAATAATTTTCATAATTTAAACAACTCAATAGAATAAACATTATTTAAATAGATATTAATAATATCCCATTTTAATTTTATTTTCATTTTCAATAAAATCCATTTATCATTTCGAGAACCCCAAAATAATTGGTAACTTAAATATTTAAACTTATTCTGATAAACTCTTAACTATATCACTTGATATATTACATTAAATGAAATTTTATTAATATTATACACACACACACATATAATAGTTAACATTTAATAACTCTTTAAATTTAAAAATCAAATTACAATATATATATATATAGTGCTTGCCCCTAGGTCACATTTTTTTGTTATCATTGTCGAACTCTAGTAGACTGGTTTTATGATGATGGTTAGCAACATTGTTTTGAGACTATCAGATATTATGCTATGGATTCAGATGATATGTGATGAGATTACTTAGACTCTACATTTCATGTATGCATGCTGATTATTACATTATTTTCAATTATTGATTAGTTAGATGGTTTATTATCACATGTGTTTTCTTATGAATACTTACCCCATACTTGCATGTGTATGGTGTGTGTGTTTGTTTTCTTTCTGTATGGCATTTCTGATGTGGTTAAGGAAGGGAGTCGTAGTCACTTGCTAGTCGAGATCTACATGATGCACCACTTCCTGCAATTGTCTATTTAGCTTAGTATATATTGGTATGTACATGCGTGGTTTTTATGTAGGTTGCAGGTACCAGGTATCGACTTCCCTGAATTGCCAGGATGAGCGTACCTATCACATTATCTCAATGGTAAGAGAGGGGAGATAAATTCTCAAGTCCAAATCTCAACCCTTTAAGCCATTTGTTCTAATTGAAAATTAGGACAAGTATCTGAATTGAGTACCCTCCGAATATGTCGGATGATGTAATTCGTGATATTAACCTTTTTGGTTTGATTTTGTATGTATTTTTCTATAATGGATTTTTTATATTTTATTTTATGAGTCTTTTGTGTATTTTCTAGTATATATGTATATATGTATATATATATGTATATATGTTTATATAGATATATACACAGTTCATTATCAAGAATTATTGCATTTTAATAAACATACATATCATATATATATATATATACAAGTATTCAGATTTGTACAAATATGTAAATTTAAAAATGAGGCATATACATAATCTAAAAAAGCTTCCAATTTTAGGAATTTTCTTATAAAATATTTGTTCTCCAAATTTACCCAATAATTCCTCTAATGGATTTGGCTATAAATTTAAAAACTCCTTTTAAATCTATTTCTCAATTTGATTCTAATTTGTACCCAAACCTGATTTGGATCTAATTTCTTCTTAATTGAAAACTAGGGTTTTCTATTGTTTTCTTCTCAACCAATTTTAAAATTAACATCCATAACTAGATTCCAATTCCAAGATTGAAGATTTTTTCATGGAGTATATTCCAACACATATAATAGACATGATGAAGATAGGAAGAGAAAGAGTGCAAGTGGAATATAAGAAAATCACAAGTACACCTGGACACTGATGCTAATTTTCCATGCCTTAGAAGTCCATATAAAAGTCCCTTCCTTCTCTAACATTCGCAACTCCTCCAAGATCCAAGCCAACCGAAACCTCCAAGTGACTAGAAGTGCTTGTAGAAGCATATGAGCATGTAGAAGCATATGAGCTTCTCAAAATTCATGCAAGCTTTCAAGCTTGATCAAACACACTAGGAGAGCCTCTATTTAAAGGCCTCTAAGATGCATCTAGAATGTCTCTAGAAACAACTAGAAGATAAGCATGACAACTAAGCATGAGTCTACTCCAACCTTCTAGATGAGTCATAAGGTTGTAGACACCATGTGCTCAAATAATATGCTAACTCCTAAACGTAGACAACTTGTCCATACTTAGAGTGCAAACTCCTGTGTTGTCTACGTGAAAAATCTCGAGAATTTCCAAACTCTTAAATATTAAAATAATGCACATTAATTATTATAATATTTACTTTATTCTTTTCAATTTTATTTATTAATTTTTAAATCTAATGCACCCACTTTAACAATTCTACTTATTTAACCTTAATATATTTATATTTTAATCACATGAAATCTAGAATCTTTTAATAATTTTAATATATTTTCCACTCTTAATTTTATTTTTGAAACTTAATTGTAAAAATATTTATTAGCTTAAATAAATATTATCACATTCCAACTTAAAAATTATAACTTTCATCTTCAAATTTAATTATTTTGTTTAATTAATTTTCCAATTAAATGAAATAAATATTAAAATATCATATTAATTTTTCATTAAATTAAACCATTAATTAAATCTTTTAATTAGGCTTAATTAATAGAAAATACACCAAAGACTCATAAAATAAAATATGAAAAACTCATTATAGCAAAACACATACAAAATCAAACCAAAAGGGTTAATATCATGAATTACATCATCCAACATATTTAGAGGGTACTCAGCTCAGATACTTGTCCTAATTTTCAATTAGAACAAATGGTTTAAAGGGTTGAGATTTGGACTTGAGAATCTATCTCCCCTCTCTTACCATTGAGATAATGTGATAGGGTACGCTCATCCTAGCAATTTAGGGAAGTCGATACTTGATACCTACAACCTACATAGAAACTACACATGTACATACATAATATATACTAAGCTAAATAGACAATGAAAGGAAATGGTGCATCATGTGGATCCTGACTAGCAGGTGACTACGACTCCCTTCCTTAACCACATCAGAAATGCCATACAGAAAGAAAACAAACATGCACACCATACACATGCAAGTATGGGGTAAGTATTCATAAAAAAGCACATGTGATAATAAACCATCTAACTAAACAATAACTAAAAATAATGTAATAATCATCATGCATACATGAAATGTAGAGTCTAAGTAATCTCATCGCATATCAACTGAATCCATAGCACAATATCTAATAGTCTCAAAACAATGTTGCTAACCATCAACATAAAACTAGTCTAGTAGAGTTCGACAATGATAACAAAAAAATGTGACCTAGGGGCAGGCACTACATCCACCCCCACTAAAATTAGGCTTACTCCTAGAAGCCTAAAAGAATGAAAAACTAAGATACTCACTATGCAGGTCCCATTGAACTTTTTCCCCCAGTAAGAGGATATGATTCCACTGGTGACACTACAACACACTTAGAGCAATATGATTATGGTTTAATGATAAACTGAAAACCATATCGATCCAACATTCATTCTTTTGAATACTACTAAAATAGATCCCCTAATACATTCTAAACAAGAGCAAATTAATTCTTGCAAAGATAATCAAGGGCATACTACCTTACAACATAGATGAAAGATACATGTTTTGCAACTAGAATGATCCTCAATTTTCAGTTTTTCCCTCGTTTAGGTTTTAGCATAATTTCATGTTTGAAACCTAAGTGTTGAAGTATGAAAAATATGCAAGTAACAGTTTAAGTTTTGTTTCAATTCACCTAGTTTCAAGTTTTTAGTTTGAAAGAGATACACATGATAGTTCAAAGCTTTTCATTTTGTTCAACTAGTTAACAACTAGTGGCTTTCAAATATACCCAGAGCTCCCAATGTTGAAACTTAGGCTCTGATAATATATCTATATGTATATGTGTGTATGTATGTATGTATGTATGTATATATGTATATATATGTATATGTATATATATATACATATATATACACACACACATATGTGTGTGTATATTTATGTATATATATATACATATATATACACACACACATATGTGTGTGTATATATATGTATATATACATATATATACATATATATGTATGTGTATATATATACATAAATATATATGTATGTATGTATGTGTATATATATATGTGCGTGCGTGCGTGTGTGTGTGTGTGTGTGTGTGTGTGTGTGTGTGTGTGTGTGTGTGTGTGTGTGTGTCTAAGAATAAGTTAACTACAAACATAAAGAAAAGAATATCAAAATAAATGCTCTTTAATTTTAATATGCTGGGAATGTAAATGGATTCATGAATAACAGCCCAACCATTTCATTTTTGTTGTTTTTTATTTAAATGATTGTGTAAGAATTTTTACATCACTTTTTTAGATTGTAAATAGTGATCCATCATTAGGATGAATTAAAGTGCAAGAGAATAGAAAATGTAAGTTGCAGACTATATCCCACCCAAGAGAAAAAAGAAGTGGTGGATAAGAAAGGGAGCATAAGAAGCAAGAAGAAAAGTGAGTTACCTAAACTTGCAAAGTTAAAGAGATAGAACCCCTAAATACTAGTGCTAAAAATGAAAAATAAAAGAAAGAACAAGAATCCAACAAATAAGTGAAAAAAATCAAAAATAGAAAAAGGGGAAAAGGAAACTAAAGAATAAAACAAAAAATAATATATTGTTCTTCCACAACACACACACACCACATTTCTTGGTAAAAAGAGTGACCCCCAATTCTTGTTTAGGTATTCATAAATTGATATTCAAAACAAGGTGTCTTCCAAGATGCCTCAATGAGTGTTGCAGTTTCAGAATGCACACCCTATTTTGTATAGAAATGGGGACCCCCTACTTTATTTTTTAGCTTTTTAGATCCCTAGTCCAGTGTTCAAGTCTTATTTTTAGGGTTTTTTCTAGTATCTTTAGCCAATCTAGGTCCAACCTTAAATAACTAGATTCTAGATTCCAAATATCTTAGGAATAAAATTATATTGTGCATAAAAGTGTGCACTAGTACACCTCACTAGGTGCGCTAGTATGCTAAGTCTCATTGAAAAGAACTTCCTCTTTGAAGTGCATAGCTACACACCTCAAAGAGGTGTGTTAGATCCTAGGCCTATAAAGCCCAGGATGCTTGCCCCTCTCTTCACTTCTCATTTTCTCCTAATCGCTCTAGTCTTTCACACCCAAACACCTTTGAGCTATGCTAGTTGTGCATCTTACTATCAAAACTTTAAAAACTTTCAAACTTAAACAAAATTAAAAGGTTAACACTAGAAAAAAGTTCTAAGCTGTGTACCTCTCTAGTTGTGTAGTTGTGCACCTTTATATTGCTAAGTACTCCTTATGCATTTAAATGATATAGGGTGCACACCTAGTGCACCCCTTGAGGTGCACTAGTGTGCACTCTCATCTTAAAATTTTAATAAGGAATTATATGCATCTAGCAAACCTCTGAGGTGTGATGGATGCACCCATTTTTTTTTTTAGAGTTTAAATTTGGTTTTTTGAATTCTTTTTGGTAACTAAGGCTTCTAGATTTTTTCATGTCATCGTTAGGGTTTGTGTTAATTTTTTTTTTCAAACTTCAGACTAATAGATGTTGATTTTGTGCATATTTAATGGCTTCTTCATCATCCTTTCTCACTACAAAGATGGTCCCAAAATCAATGGTTTTCAAGCTTCAAGGTGTTCTTGCAAAGTAACACTTTCAAGATGACTATTTATAGATCTAGGAAATTGAACTTGGTCATACAGAGTATAATGCATTCCTAGTGTTATGCAACAAGCCTATAAAAAGGTCCCCATTGGTATCTTCTCTTATTGGATCAGGACTAGTCAACATAGCTTCACACACAGTATCAATATAGTCCTCAGAGTTGATTATGACACTAGCAGAGAACTATGTTTCTAAAGAAAGGCTCATGAAGAGTATAACAGGAGAGATTGTGCTAGATCTCCAACCTAGAAACATAGAGAAGGTGTTCCATCTTCCAAGGGTGGATCAATTTATCCAATTAACCTATCTCTAGGTGGGAAAGATGGTTTCGAGAACATGTAGATGAAGTGTCTAAAATCATTCAGTCCTCATACCTCATTGAGAAGACTCCTCTTGGGTACATAGATGGCAAAGTGGACATTACAAGGGGTTACATGAAAGAAGATGTCGGATTTTATATAATACTTTTGAGTAGAGTTATGGGGTTACCAATATTGTGACACCTAAATATATGAATGCTAAATTTTATTGAGACTATTAGGATAAAAAATATTTCAATTGATTGGGCTTTGATTCTTAGTGAGAACTCAGATGAGCAACTGGTGATAGCTAAGGATAACTGTAAGTTCTAAATGACATCTTACTTGGTGTATCTATTAGCAGCAAGAGCCAAAAAATATCCAGGGTCATTCAAAAAGGGAAATATGAAATTTTCAAACACATGGCCATATATAGTATATCTCCACCTGGTAAAGAAAAAGCTTCTAGAGCACAACAAGGAATATAGGATAGTGAATGATGCATTTATATTTGCAATTATCTTGTTCATTGAAGGGGATTATGCAAAATGGATGTCAGATAAGGTAGCAGCCAAGATCTCAGAAGTTAGAGCCTATTACAACCAACATTCACTTATTTGAGGATAAGGTAGCTCAAAAACTCTTGTCTTCCTATGATAGAGTAAGGAAGCAACACAAGATAACCTAGGTGTGGCCTATTACTATAGGATCATTTGGTGTGGTTTAGAGACAACATAGTCCATCTTTTGAGCTTGAGTGGGATCAATATCCCTTGAAAAGGAATAAAAATCTCCTCATCATTATTTTTATAACATTGGGAGAGTGCAATATTTAGCTAGCAAGACATTTTAACATGAAGATGCAATTGAGGATCATTGGATGAACATAGTAGATGCCTACAATATCCATATGATAGATTATTGTAGGATGACTATCTATCTAGTGAGAAGTGCCTTAGACATAAAGATTCCTTTGAAAGTTAGGCAGCAATATAGTTAGGATTTCCTTGATCCATAGTTCAATAGTGACAAGATTGGTGATCAACCCATTATGAAAGCTAAGATTAATATGGAAGAAACCTCAAATATTAATCATAGGGTAGAGCATGTCATAAATCTAACCAAGGATTAGATTAGGAGACCTTTCAAATTGGATCCAATTCCTCAAGTGGTAGCCTTCCACACTACAACTCACTTAGAAAGAGGTCAAGGTGCTAAGGTAACAGTGCCCACTTTTATAGCTTAGTCCCTAGTGAGGCTAGAAATAGTGCACCAACTTGATATAGAAGTTGGATATTATAGTGCTCATAAAGGTAAAGGCAAGAGGAAGAGAACTTCTCCACAAAATGTTGATCAAGAAGAGCAACAAAATCAAGCATCATCGCATCTTGGGGCAAAAAATTTATAAGGGTTAGAAAATATTGAAGCTACATAGATCCAAGACAATCCTCTAATGCTACCAACTAAACAAGGGCAAGGAGGAGTTGAAACAAAAGTACAAGAAGTGTTTGTACCTCAATAAGAGGTACAAGCCTCCCCATTAGCTCCTAAGAGAAGAAAGATGAAGATTCCAATCAAGAGGAGACAAAAAGTGATTAGAAGATTTATTCCTTTCCCATCAGTCCCAAAAGTCATCCTAGAAGGAGAGAAAGAAGAGGATGTTGTAGATGAAGAAAATAACTTTCCTTTGAATCTAAGGACTCATCTTGCTAGAGCTAAAATGTTGGAATAAAGAATAAACTCCACAATTACATTACCATCCATTCCTAAGAAACCTATTTAGTCTACTACATCAGAAGATGAGTTGGACCAATAGATTGATGTGTAAGAGGGCAAAGGGATTGATGTCTTTTAGATGTCAGATTTTTATTTTATGCTAGTTCGCACTGAATTGGTGGGAGATAAAATAAGGGATACTCAAACTAATCAACCTCAATAAGAGGATTGAAGTCAGTTGCCATCATAGCCACAAGGACCTAAAATAGCTCCACCATCACCAATTAAAGTTACATCTTGTGTGGATAAAGGTTCAACACTTCCTTTTCCTCCAAGAAATGAAGAAGAATAGCTTCAAGTAGGACATGAGGAAGAGATACACCAAATATCTGGCAATGAATTGTGAAAGGAAGGGAAAATAAGTGAGCAACTTCAATAGACTTCCCAAGACACAAAGTTGAGAACTGTGGACTCAACGAATATAGAGACTCCTAGTGTTGATCTCTCACAAAAGGAGAAGAGCATAGCAAAGAAAACTCCTTTGTCATCAAAAGGAAAATCTCTGATGAAGCATGTTGCAGGATGGTTGAGAAAAGAGGTAATTAGAAACAAAAGGAAATGATATGATACCAAGGAAGAAGGAATAAGAGGATTTATTGAAGTTCTTAGAAAACTTGAGTCACCACCAAAAGATGCACGGGCATTGGCCTTCATCATGAGTGATCAAAATTAGGATTTATTTGCTCATTTTGCTATCCCTCCTCCACATGCATATGTTGAAGAATTAAATACAAAGAATTATCAGATCAGGGAGGGTACACTTGGGAAATCCACATTGGACATTGCTAAGCTGATGGTGATAACTGGAATTAATGAAAGGTTTAGACACTTGGAACAAGATGACACATAATTGATAACACCTCACGAGTAAAATATGATCCTGAAATGATGCCTAAATGAATTTTTTGGTCCTTTAGATCTTGAAATTTCTAAGGAGACTTTGAATGTGAAATTGGAGAAAGGGATAATGAGACTATGTAGTTAGATCCATTTTTTACGGCTTGTTAGCAATGACAAGAAAGTTTTGAAGAGAAAGTTGTGCACATTATATAGGGGATCTTAAACTACTACACCATATGCAAGATAATGCGCATAAGATAGTGGCTATTTTGAATTAGAATTTTGGTTTAATGGATGAAGTATATACCTAGGGCAAGGACCTACAAGCACTATAGTCAATCAAAGGCTAAAGGTATTAGATGTTAATGAAGATATATACAGTGGAAGAGTTGGATAAAATTGATGATTTGATAGAGAAGATTGCAGATGGAAATAAAGTAATGGAGACATTACACACAAAAATTCGTAAGCTCAAGGATCAAAGCCAAGAGAAAATTTTGGAGGTAGAGAAACATTATAGTGATGCATGGTTAGATATTTTTGAGGATAATTGAAGGGAAAATTGATGATTGTTGAAGTACTTTTGAAGAAGCTTCTAATGACGATAATATTAGACAAGCATTCATGATGGAAGAAGCATTATTAGACTTGGATGTGAAGTTTAGAGATTTCAAGAGACTCAAATTGAGGTTGGAAATTATAGACAGAAAGTGAAGCACAAGTATGAAGCCTTAGATTTTCTAGATGTACCTAGATGCTAGAATTTCAGTTTTGACACTTGGTGAAATTTTGCATTTTTTGAACCTACTTCCAAGGTGTGCAGGTGCACTAGGTCCACTGCTTCCCAGGTGTTCTTTTTTACAAGTGTGCTAGAAGTTTTTGAAGAATATAGAGGTGTACTGGTATTTAATTGCTAGTTCTAAATTTATACCTTTCCCTACATTGAAAACTCATTCTGATAGTGTTTTAACTCCTATAGACACCTAGTGAAAATGGAGCTTCTATTTTTGGCATTTTGAGACACTCCTACATCATCTAATGGCTTTCTCCTTATTCTCTCATGCTTTTTTTGTTTTAAGACATATAAAAGCTCATGCATCCATTTAATAATATCAATAAGGATGGGGTCCTACTTAGTAGTAGTTAGAGAGTGAATTTGTACATAAATACAATTGTATTTTAGTTTAGAAGCATATGATTACATAAAGATATCTCTCACTATAAACACAAATTGAGGAGAAGATTTCTTATAAATTCAAGAATGTAATATGTATTCTAGGTCATTATTTTGATAAAATAATATATGGTATTGGTGCTCACATTTGGAGTGTAAAGATTCTTCGCTAAGTGTTTTATTTTTTGTGGATTCTTATTCAGGATAATAATGGAGCCAATGGATTTTTGTGTTGATTCAAGTGTGAAATATTTTAATTCTAGTGTTTTCTATAGGCCTACAAATTCCACTAATGTACTTAGTTTGAGAAGATAGCTTTTTGTCTTGCACGAGCACACTTTCTATGGCCTTGCAATTGGATGAAAAGTGAAAAATCTTATGGTTACTAAATTCCCATCAATGATTGCATTAGTGAAATTAAGGAAGCATTTCTCCTACTTTCATTGGTTAACTATTGATCATTTCAAAGATTTATTCACAAACGTGTTGTTTCCATAGTTTATATCTATCTAGGAATTTAATTTTCATATTATTTGCTTGAACTTCTTGTTACTCTATCTTTGTTATTTGAATTTACAAACACTTGGTTAGTTTAGGAATTCATATAGTTAAATTATTAGATTTTATTAATTAAAAAATAGAAAAATAGAAAAATATATTTCTTTCTGTGTGTTTTATTCTTCTAAGATAGCAAGAAGATTCTACATCTTATCCTAATTGTTCACACTAGAAAAGGTCTCCCTATGAACAAATACATTTATCATTATCTGAGTAGATTCTAGTAGGTCACAAGATCACCTAGAATCTTGGAGTTGATCCTAGATCAGCTTTTCAAGAGAGGAGTTTGAAAGGATTCCTATAATTAAGCATTGTGCAAAATGACAACTCAATAGAAGTGGCACTAGAAGGAGGGCCCCATAACATTTAGGATAGAAGAAAAAAATTGTAATTTTAAGATACTATATTATTTAACAAGTTTAGAAAATTCTATGAGCTTCTGAGCTTTTGAGGTGCTCAGGTGCATTAGGTGTGCTAGCTTCCATGTTGCACTTATTTTTGAGAAAGTGTACTTCTACAGAGGTGCACCTTTTCCAAAATTTATGCAAAATGGAGGATTCTGATCCATCATCCCCATTTCAATAAGGTTTAATATATTTTCCAAGTATGAAAGAGTTCCTCAAACTTAGCCATTTTTTCAAACCTCATAGTGAGAAAGGATTACCTTGGATTCTACCACTTCCATTCAACATTTCATCATCTTCTTTAGTTTGGCCTCTACAACAACCATCCACTA
The DNA here is from genome assembly GCA_028749045.1 of Cupressus sempervirens. NCBI lineage: Eukaryota > Viridiplantae > Streptophyta > Pinopsida > Cupressales > Cupressaceae > Cupressus > Cupressus sempervirens. The sequence continues at coordinate 710,222,114 of CM053783.1, forward strand.
CTCCACCAAATCCTCTAATGGCCTTTTTTGCATATTTTTTAGACTCATCAATCAACTCGATAGGTGTACTCAATGATCTTCCCAAGAATTCTACAATGTTTTTCCCAAGGTTCATCTATGGAGAGACATGAACTATTAAAGATTAGATCAAGGTATTCAAGAAAATTTACAACTGAAAGAAGATTGCTAATCAAAATATGGTTCTTTTCTTATTCCCCTACTCTTTGGGGGAAGTTTCCTTCAATTTTTATGTTAATTTTCCACCTGGATGTATTGAAGACTCAGATACTTTCAAAAAATTGTTCTTGGAACAATTCAAAAACTTTATCAAGCCAACAGTCATACATAAACAATTAATATCAATCAAAAGGGACCCTGCTAAGATGGTTTTGCACTTCAACCATCACTTTCATATGGCATACCACAAGTTGGAAATGCCATACACTATACCAGTTAAAGTTTCTATTCAAATTTACCTGAATGCTATGAACCATCTTATTGCTATCTTTCTAAGAAGACTTTCTACAACAAATATTGACACATTGGACAAAGTCTTCATAGAAGCAATTACTTTCACTCAACAAGCCAATCCTAAAGGAAGAGGATTGATGCTTTGATCTCAATCTATTACAAAGCAATTACCTTCACTCAACAAGCCAATCCTAAAGGAAGAGGATTGATGCTTCGATCTCAATCTATTATAAAGATGCCAATATATCCTGTCAAAGCACCTATAATGCCTAGCCAATTCATTCCTATGAATCCAATTCCATTATAATAGGCACCTGCTCCACAAAACCCATTCATAACATATCCAGAATATGTGCCTAAAAATACTTATTTCTTTGAGCAAAAGGTAGTATCTTTTACTAAGGTAGACAATAGTTTTACTTCTAAGTTTGGTTAACTGAAGAAGGCTATGTCACAAATGAACAATGAGCTAACTCACTTAAGGTTGTCACAAGGATAAAATAAAAATTTCCAAAGAAACAATACTAGTGCTTACAACAACAACAATTATGGTTAGAACTATAATAGGAATTTCAATGGAAACTGTAGGAGTTTTCCTTAGGGAAAAATTCACCCAAGATTGAAGAACTTGAACACAAGCACAACTATAGACCAAAAGGAGGAGGATCATGTTGGAATAATCAAATGGGAAGAATACTTCTGAGAGGAGGGTGAATTAGAAGTATCACAATTTAAGCTTAAAAACCTTTAACTAAAAATAAATTTAATGCATGTAAACATATCACACAACCATGAAGTAAACACATGCATCACAACACATAACACAAATTTTGGCAACATAGAAACCCTCCAAAATGATAAGGTAAAATTGGGGTGGGGATGATACCCACAAAATCACTGTAGCAATAATGTTTGACAACTTTTGATGGTCTACCCTATTAAAGGCTTTATAGTATATCAATAGTGACCTCTTTAAAAGATTTACAAACACTTTACATGAAGTGTCACCTTATTAAAGGATTTTATCACCTTCTCAAAGGATCTACAACCTAGCTATTAAGCTAACCTATCAACATAGGATTTTCTTTCTAATACAATTGCTAGAGAGTATTAGACTTATAAACTTGATAACTTACAATCCTTGATTGTTCAATTCAGGTTCTTGATCTGCTCTCTCTAATCTTGATCCTCTGAGATTTGATATCTATTCAATGCCCTTGATTTATTTTGATCAATTAAATACTGCAATGTTGCTATGTTCCTCTATGTTTTTTCACACTTCCCTTTGAATTTCCCTATAGTTTACCCATACACTACTCTCATCCATGCATACAATGGGTTTTCCTCCTCCTTTTAAAGATATCAAAGACTTAGGGTTAGGTATGAATCTACGATCCATATTAAATCTTTAATTCTTGCTCATTCCTTGCACTTTTATTATTGGCTACATGCTGATTGCATAGAAAATATAAAAGATTCATTCTTATCCTTAATATCCTTTAAGATCCTTCTATTTGGGCTCAAAAAATAGTTTACATCTGAGTTTGTGAAGGCACAAACTCATATGTTGATTCTGTGTTACTTAGCACATACTGGATTACTGGTGCTCAACACATATATGATTCTGGTTTGCTCGGCACCTACTGCATTCTGGATTGCTCAGCATCAACTATGACTCAGCACCTACATATCACTCAACTCATATGGTTCACTCCACACCTAGAGTCACTCGGCACCTATATCATGCTTGGCACATGAAGTCACTTGGCACCTATTTGAATTCTAGCTTGACACATACTATAGCTCGACATATATAGTGTACTTGGCTTCTTTGTGAAAATTGGTTAACTGTGTTGACACTCAATTTTCAAAACCATTCTAAGACCAACAATCTCCCCCTTTGACATGAGTGTCAAAAACACTTAACTAAGCATTATGCTTGATCTTATGAGTACATTATTTAATCTATTTGGCATATATACAAAATTTCAAAAACTTGTTCAAAATTTTGTAAAGAACAATATACCTCAAAATTTGTATAACCATCCTTGAGCTTATGTGCCATTTCTATTCCTATAACCAAAGTTCTATGCTAAATTTGTCTACTACTCTTTGCCTTTTCCCTATTTTTCTTTCCTGTGCCTACTTACTAACTTGTTCTATTTGTTCTATTTTCACTTGTTCTGCATTTTTATTCATATCTCCCCCTTTTATATGTCTCCCCCTTTTTGGCTATCATAGGATATGTACAATCTTTCCTTTTTATTCTTCAAAAGAATGGAAGAATGTAATTACTTAGTATTCTCCCCCTTAGTTATTAATCTCCCCTTTATTTCATATCTCCCCTTTATTATATATCCCCCTTTTTGACACTTATGTCAAAGGGTGCTAAGGGTTAAGACTAGATTTCACCAAAAATGTACTATTTACCTCCATAATCATCTTAAGAGTTACATCCTAATTTTCCAAAGCAATTTCTAATGACTTGTGCTAGATGACAGTCTATGTGGCAAGATGTACAAGTCCATCTAAAGTAGAAAGATTGGGATCTTTCTTTAAAATAGTCTCTACATAGGCTTGTTCTTTATGGAGTACTTCCAAGTGTGGGGTTATGGAAGATTGTATCTAGATAATTTTAGGCTTAATGTTGGCCTCCATAGTTGTCAACACAACTAGTTCCTTCTGTGTATGAAGCATTTGAGCAAAATGCTTCTCACTTTTAGCTGGATCATTTGGTAGCTGAGTACTAGAAATCGTTAAATTTCTCTCCAAGCTTAGGATTCTTTGGCTTGTCTCCTACGTGAAGTATGAAAAATCACACAACTTTATGTACAATGAGAATATATTCTCAAGTATCTTTTTCACTTTATCAATTTTCTTTTCCAATTCAACTTGGGACAGTGCTATTTCATTGGTTATTTTTTGATTGACTTTTCCTTGGAATTTCTTCTCAGACCATTCTATAAGTTTTACATTGGTGTCCTAGTCTTTATTAGTCACCTGTTCTACAATTTTTGATAATTGTTCCATTATTGGCTTGGTCTCATCAGGTTACTGCAAGCTAAAGGCATCCAAAAAGATGTCCTTGATCTCATGTAATGCTTGCTTTTGTTTATACTCCTTCCGAAATATCTCTTGCATTTTTCTCCTATTCAAGGCTTCCTACATATTAGTAATTTTCTCAATGCTTATTGTTTTTGTGTCATAACTAGGTATGACTATCTCCTCATCTAACTTAGGGTCTCCATAGTGAAGTACCCTTGTCACCTTTTTTGAGCTAAAGCCTGGTATGGATATTTGCAATGGCATTGCATTAGTGCTCGACTTCTGAAGGACTTTTGTAAGAGTGCCAGTAGTTGGTAGTTCTACTAATGTGTGTATTACGGTATGATCATCATCTTTTGATGTGTCCTTTTCCTCATTTGATCTCCCCTAATCAATTACAACTAGTTGTGTGTACTTTTTGTTTGAACTATAGGATTAGATGTAGCAATCTATCTTGTTTGCCTTGTTGTTGTTTCTTTATCTACTTCAGTGCTCAAATTTTGTTGCATGGTATCAATTGTGCCAACTATTGGAGGCATGTGAAGTTGAACTCTTGTAGTTGTAGAGATTGTAGAAGGTTGTTCTTATGGATTCACCTTGTCTCTAATTAGATCTGCTACTACCTTCTATAACTCATCCACACTCACCAATATAGGATTTGTGGATAATTGTGCTTGTAGTGTTGATTGGTGAAGGATCTTCTCTAGATCCTGTATAGTTAGTGGATTGATGTTCTGACAAGATTTGTTAGTAATATCCTTCACAATTATAGTAACTATAGATATGGTGATGACATGAGGAGGGCTATGGGGTGGCAATTCTATGTCTTGCAAACTCTAGTCTATTTGGTACTCATCAACTATTGTCATTTCATCTTGTTTCTCTATCTCCTCCTCTTCACATTTTCTCTTTCTTCTCTTCTTCTCCTTTCTCTTCTTCTTTCTTCTCTTCTTCTACTTTGTCTTCATCTTTCTTTTCTTCTTCTCCTTTCTCTTCTTCTTTCTTCTCATCTTCTCCTCTTTCTATTTCCTTTTCCTTCTTTTGTTTCTCTTTCTTCTCCTTCTCACTATCTTACACCTTATTTGCTTCCGCATCCTCATCATTTGTCAAGTTATATATTGACTTCTGTAGTCTTGTGGACTTATTGACAACTTCTTCAATTTTATTCTAGAAAATTCTAAAGGCTATATACTTTGATGCAAACTTGCCCCCATGTTTCTTATTAGCCTTAGCAATTTGACCTCTATTTAATTCTAGCATCACTCGTGCCAATGTGGATTCTCTTATTTATTTTTCCATCTTCAAGCAATAATGCCACTTATTCTCAATAATTTCATATAAATTCTTGGGCATAGTATTATTTAATTCAAGAGGTGTGTCCTTAGCCTTTTTAGTTAGGGCCCTTGTAGTGGCTCTTGTCACTAGTGTTGGCTTGTCTTGGGTTGTGTTGGAAACCTTCTTGGCTTTGGGCTAGGCTATAGGCTAAGTTTTATCTTTTCTTTTCTTGAACTTAGCTTGAGTTGGTGCTTCCTTAACTTCTTCTTCCTTTGCACCTTCTTCTTTTTCTTTATCCTCACCTAAGCCTTGTGTCAATTCCAATGGGCCTTTCCCCTATTCATCTTCTTCACTCTCATCTTCTTCTTCTTCTTCTTCTTCCTCAACTATCCCTTCAATACCTTCTCCAAATTTCTTCTTCAATTTCCTTCTAGTTTATCTTTCTTCTTTAAGGTAGAAGTAGTTTTTAGTTCTAAGTCTACCTTGGAATGTTTGACATCATATGCTCCAAAGTAGGGTGCCTCCTTATCAATTTCCTCTACAAGAAAAGTTGTGATTGTTGTAGATGCTTCATCAATGTTTATCTCATATCCTAATGGTCATATCCATCTAACCCTTGAAAGTGCTCCTAGGATATAAATATAATCAATATCAACTAGGAAGTAGATATAATTGATGTGTTGTTTCACTAGGGAAACTAGTATAATCGGTCTTTGTTTCATGGAGTTGTTGAAATCCTCAAAATAAGTTGTCATTAGGGAGTCAAAGTTGTCTCCCATTTGCTTAATATACTCATTAATTTGAGTAACAGTTGACCTATCTAATTTCCAGTTTACCTTGGCAAAAGAGGGGAATTCTTCCAAAACATAGAAAAATATGTAGATAAGGATTGATCCAAACTTACATTGAGCACCTTTAGATCTTCTGATTGCTCCTAGATTCTCTGTGATTTGCTGCAACAACAATTCTCCTAGATCATATGTATGATCTTTCTTGAAAAGTTTATATGCCACACCCATAGCAATACATGTACATTATTCAATCTACTTGATTGATAGTACTTGTGAGAAATCATTCTCACAACAAAATCTAGAAGGGGACATATGATTGTGTCAATGGTCATGCCCCTTTTATTCTATTTTTATTTGGTGTTCTTTTCAATAGCTTCCTTTGAATCACTACGTAGGGTCTTGTGCCAATCTAGGGCTGGAAAACCTATAACCCTATGCACTATCCTCTTCATTATTTTGATAGGTCCTCCTTCGAGCCACAAAAAACCATTTTGTTTCCTATTTAAAAAAATTCTTATCCACTCAATTTTGAATATTGTGGGGAAAAATAGGGAATGGGTTAAACCCTTTTTCTCAACTATTTGAAATTCATCCTTAAGCACTCAATTTTGACATCATATGTTCCAAAGTAGGGTGCCTCCTTATCAATTTCTTCTACAAGAAATGTTGTGATTGTTGTAGATGCTTCATCAATGTTTGTCTCATGTCGTAATGGTCATAGTCATCTAACCCTTGAAAGTGCATCTAGGATATAAGTGTAATCAATATCAACTAGGAAGTAGATCTAATTGATGTGTTGTTCCACTAGGAAAACTAGTATCATCGGTCTTTGTTTCATGGAGTTATTGAAATCCTTAAAATAACTTGTCATTAGGGAGTCAAAGTTTTCTCCTATTTGCTCAATATACTCATTAATTTGAGTAACAACTGATCTATCTGATTTCCATTTTACCTTGCCAAAAGAGGGAAATTCTTCCAAAACATAGAAAAATATGTAGATAAGGACTGATCCAAACTTACATTGAGCACCTTTAGATCTTATGATTGCTCCTAGATTCTCTGTGATTTTCTACAACAACAATTCTCCTAGATCATATGTATGATCTTTCTTGACAAGTTTATATGCCACATCCATAGTAATACATGTACACTATTCAATCTGCTTGATTGATAGAACTTGTGAGAAATCACTCTCACATCAAAATCTGGAAGGGGACCTATGATTGTGTCAATGGTCATGCCCTTTTATTCCATTTTTCCTTGGTTTTTTTTTCAATAGCTTCCTTTGAATAACTACGTAGGGTCTTGTGCTGATCTAGGGCAGGAAAACCTCTAACCCTATGCACTATCCTCTTCATTATTTTAATAGGTCCTCCTTCCAGCCATAAACAACCATTGTGTTTCCTATTTAAAATAATTCTTATCCACTGAATTTTGAAGACTACAGGGAAAAATGGGGCATGGGTTAAACCCTTTTTCTCAACTATTTGAAATTCATCCTTAAGCACTCGATTTTCACACAGTTTATCATATGCTTGAAAAATTTCTAGGTCTCCTATTGATCCTCTCTTACAATTGTAACACTTCATCACATCCTACAATATTATGACTTTGGGTGGAATCATGGATAATGCACTGACAGGGTAATTTTTATAAGCAACTTCTAGAATTGGCCTAAACTCTAGTTGTTTGACCTCATTACTAGCCAATTGAACTTCAATATCTTCCTTTTCCTTAGGGTTTTTAGAACTCGATGCCATTTTGTAAATCTAGGGTTTCAAAAGATAACAAACTCTATAACTACATAACTCAACACTTAAAGAATACCTTAGATTAATGAAATCTATGTTTGATATGTGTTGAAATCCATGCAAAAGGCTTCAATGCTATTTATCAATCACTTTTGTGCTCTTCTTGGTCTTGCTCTACATTTGAATGATGAGAAATGAATTAAAAAGAAACTTTATACTCTTTCTAAACCTAGCATTAAATTCTTAGTGTGTATATAGTTGTACGCTCAGCTCTCAAAGATTTCAACATAACTCAACTTCCATTGAAATTCCCCACCTCCGCATGAACTATCAACTCGATCACAACTGACTACTCAACATGCACTAGAACTTTACTTGGCATCCAAGGACAACTCATCATCATTGGTGAAAATTTGAATTTTTATCTTTGCATCTTTTCTCATGTTTTTTTCTTCTTTATAGTGCTTGTTTTTCTTCAGACTGATGTATGATGTAGCTTTGTATATCAACACCACATGCCTCATGTTGCTTAGTTGGATGAGGCGTGATGACTTGACCTCTTGGGTGAAGTGATCCCTCCATTTGATGAGGTACATTGATCTTTCTTTTTCCATGTCTTGTTCATTTGTCCTCTAATGTGTTCAATATCTACCTTCTCTTTTCCTTTGTTGAGTTCTGACTTGGGTGCCTTTGACTTTGTTGGGCAATTCCTGCTGATATGACCAGTCTTCAAGCAACTGAAACATGTAGTTTGACTTAACCATCTATTGTAGTTCCCTTTAAAATGTGTTGTTATTCAGCTTTCAAGAATGTGTCCATATTCCTGAGAGTAATGACAGTTATACTTGGTGTTATAGTCCCAATTATAGTGATGACCATGGCTACCTTCTCTTGTTGCCTAATTTGATGTCCACATAGTCTTTGATCTACACTCAAAAGCTCTATGTCCATACTTCTTGCAATTGTAGCAGTGGCCTTGAAATTTTGGTGTCTTGATAATCTTGGTCCTACATTCATATGCTTGTTGTCCTTACTTCTTGCACTTGTGACAATAGCTTGCATTCTTAGGCTTATAATGCTAATGAGAATTCTTGCTCCTACATGCATTAGAAGTATGGCCCTTTTTACCACATAAATGACAAGTAGGTTTAGTGTTCTTACCTTTGTTTCTCATTTCTTCTATAGTCTTGGAAGACTCTCCTTGTTCAGTGCTAGTGTAACCAACTCCTGAAGTATCATTACTAGCCCTTGGCCATTTTAGTAGCTACTCAAAGTATTTGATGGACTCATTAGTTTTGTTGAAACTTTTTGCAAATTCCTTCTCTCTTTTTAGGTCATTTTGCAATTTTTCATTCTATATCTTTAGTGTAGAGATCTTAATGTCTTTCATATTTAGCTTATGATGTGCATTCATCATTTGACTTAAGGTGTCAAGCTACATGTTTGAGATTCTTTCAAACTCATTTTTCTTGTCCTCTAGTCTATTGGTAAGATTTCTCTTGTCATCTTCTATCAAGGCCTTGTATTGAATGTCTCTCTTTTTTTTGGTTGGTTACTTCACAAAGCATTATGCCTTGTGAATCTTGTTCAAGCTTGAGTATTCTAATTTCTTGTGCTTGAGCTCTATTCTTCTCAATTATTTCTACTATTTCTACATCCAACTCTTTGGAATCTCCACTGGAAAACACTTTTGTGGTATAAATATCCTCGTAGTATGTGTCATTTTAGCTATGGCTATCATTCCTTCTTTTCAAGGATTTTCTTAATTCTTCTCTAGCTTCCTCCAACTTTTGTAGGGCGAGGTACACATGAATCACCTAATTCTCTATAATCTTCCCAAGTTTGAAGAATTCCACCTTCAGATCTTTTCTCTAAGCTTTTAGGCTTTTCCTTGTGAGAACCTTGCTCTGATACCAATTGTTGGAATAATCAAATGGGAAGAATACTTTTGAGAGGGGGGTGAATTAGAAGTATCAAAATTTAAGCTTGAAAAAATTTAACTAAAAATAAATTTCATGCATGTAAACATATCACACAACCATAAAGTAAACACATGCATCAAAACACATAACATCAAATTTGGTAACCTAGAAACCCTCCAAAATGAGAGGGTAAAACTGGGGTGGGGATGATACCCACAAAATTATTGTAGCAATAATGTTTGAGCACTTATGATGGTCTGCCCTATTAAAGGCCTCCCTTATTAAAGGGTTTACACTATATCAATAGTGACCTATTTAAAGGATTTACAAACACTTTACATGAAGTGTCACCTTGTTAAAGGATTTTATTACCTTTTCAAGGGATCTACAGTCTAGCTATTAAGCTAACCTATCAACATAGGATTTTCTTTCTGATACAATTGCTGAAGAGTATTGGACTTATATACCTAATAGCTTACAATCCTTGATTGCTAAATTTAGGCACTCGATATGCTCTATAATATTTATTCTCTAAGATTCGATATCTATTCGATGACCTTGCTCTATTCTGATAAACTGAATACTGTAATGCTGCTCTGTTCCTCTAAGTTTTTTCACACTTCCTTTTGAATTTCACTATAATTTACCCATTTACTACTCTCATCCATGCATAAAATGGGTTTTCATCCTCCTTTTAAAGATATCAAAGACTTAGGGTTAGGTATGAATCTATGATCTATATTAAATCTTTAATTCCCACTCCTTCCTTGCACTTTTCTTATTGGTTGTATACCTTCTCCATTTTTCTTATTGGCTGCATGTTGATTGCATAGAAAATATAAAAGAATTTTTCTTATCCTTAATATCCTTCGAGATCCTTCTATGTTGTCTCAAAAAAAGGTTTACATTTGAGTTTGTGAAGGCACAAACTCATATGTTCATTCTATGTTACTCGACACATACTAGATTACTGGTGATCAAAATATATATGATTCTAGTTTTCTCGACACCTATTGCATTTTGGCTTGCTTGGCATCAACTATGGCTTGGAACTTACATATCACTTAGCTCATATGTTTCACTTAGAAATTGAAGTCATTCAACACCTATATCATACTCAACACATGAAGTCACTTGACACCTATTGGAATTCTAGCTCAGCACAAACTGTAGCTTGGTATATATATTGTACTTGAATTCTTTGTGAAAATTGGTTAAGTGTGTTGATACTAAATTGTCAAAACCATTTTGAGACCAAAATATCAATATATCGAAGCATGTCCTCATACATCACTCTATGTACATATAGACTAAGAGTGCTTGTATGTAAAGGTCTCTCAAGATGCATATAGAATGGGTCTAGAAAGAACTAGGAGATAAGATAAGCATCATGAAAAATAAGCACTCATCTCATCCTTCATTGTAGATGAGAGGATAAGAATGAAAAGGTGTATCTCAAGTGGAAATTTTGTAGACACCATGTGCATAAAAGAGGTGTGAACTCTTGTCTTGTCAACATGACAACTCACAAGAGTATGCATACTCCTAGGTGACTAATAATAAAATAACAAAACTAATGCATTAACCTATGTAAAATAAAGTAAGTGTAAATAGTAAATACTTATTTACACCAACACCCCCCTTAAGTGCAACTTAGGGGAATGGACTTAAGTTTACAATAACTAGGATGAAATGCACGGTGGGTCTTAGCTACTAGGCCATGTAAGGTACCTATATATGTAATGCAATGAAATCTCTCATAAAGCGAAGAAAGAGGCAAAATTTTGTGAGAAAAACCCTCTCCCAAAAAGAGAGATGAAAAAGACTTGATGCATGGATGGATGGAGTAATCAAGACCCCCCATTACAACATACATCAAGTATATACAAAGGAGAAATATAATAAGAAGAAGAGAGATAAGGTAGTCTCTCCCCCCAAAAGAAGACTGCCAACTAGTGATATCTACTCCAATGTAGAAGCTAATCTAGGAGTGCTGAAAAGTGTTCCTCCCCTTTGGAAAAAAATAATACCATAGGTACAAGTGAGATGCTTCCACTGTGTGTGGAAAGAATCACATAGATAGATGATGTCTCTGAAACCTACTCAATAATCCCTATCAAGGACAAATGTAGAACCTATCCTAAAGAACTAAATGTCTCCTTAAATGATAAAGAGACCTCCTGCAACTATTGTTCATAAGTATTCACAATCACATCAACTTGCAGAGATCAATCATATAGAGAATGCAAAGGAGGTTGGAGTAAACCCTCATGACAACTGAAGAAGATCTTGGTTCATCAAATAGAACTTGTAAATCATCAATACTATCCTCCAACTCTACTAAGTGTGACTCCTTGAAAATACCTACAATGTCTATCATGAAGTCATCCACTGAAGCTATAGATGGAAGATTAGGTGTACCCTATTGTGTTAAACCTATCACTATGGCAATGGATTAAGTATTTTCCTCAACAAAGACAAGATGAATATCATCGATGATGTCTCCCACGTCTTCAAGGTGAGACTCAATGAACAACCTTGCAATGTCTAGAAGGAAGTCATCCCATGAAGCTAAAGTAGGAAGACATAATGTTTCCTACTACACTAAATCCGAAGCATCTATAGCTGGAATAGAGTTAGCAGTAACAACAGGAGTATCAGGAGGTGTGATCTTATCTAGAGTTGAAGAAATTTTTTTTGAAGATGCTAAAAATAGAATGTCCTTTGGAAATGGAGGAACATGTGGATTTCCATATGCTTCCCAAAGAACCATCCAAATATCATGAGGAAAAATTTTTGTAAGAAGAGGAGAAAAATATTCGTTACTCATGCTTCTATACATAAAGAAAATAAGAAGATGAAGATGATATGCCCAATTAGGATGAAGTGGTGGTATCTTTGAGCAGAAATAAGGAATCACTTCTTGATGTTCTCTTAGATGATCAAGCATCAAAGCACTCCATTTCTTATAGTTCCTTGGTGTCAGCTTTGGTCTTAAACCAAAATGGCATATGTGACAAGACGCCACGAGATCAATGTATTTATGCACCCCCCAAAATCCAAAAGAGATCAATCGACCCCCCTAATGAATGTTTTGGCACTTTATACTTAGTGTGATTACAATAGCCAATTTAGGGCCTATTTCTAAAAGAAACTTTTTTTTCCATAGAAACTATAATCTAATTGTAGCTCTAGAAAGTAGACCAGAAAAAATATAAACTTTAAAAAAAAATGGAACTTGATTATGTGTCTAAATGAGTCCATACTAAGCATTTGAAGTGGCAAAAATTAAGCTTTGTGAGTTGCAGAAAAAATCAAGAATAGAGATCTCAAATCACTTGCACCAATGTGTAGATCACAAAATTCTACCCCAAAACAAAAAACATTGCTCCAAAAAAGGAGTCCATATGAGGAAGATATTGTTGTTTAGAAAACACTACTGTAAATATTTTTCCTAAATCGCCCCTATTGTGCCTCCAAAAATTAAAAGGCTCTAGATTTGGCCTCAGATGTCCAATTTTGATGAAACAAAAACTAATTTGTGGTTTTTTGACCTCCTAAATGTGATGCAAATATCTAATTTGCACTGGTAAGCTTCAATTTTCACCTGTAAAATATCTATCCTACAGGCCTGATGGCCATTTTTTTTGAAAAAAAATGTAGATCTGAAAAAAATTGTAGAGAGGCAGATGAAAAAATAATGCAAATCTGAAAATCAAATGTCTAGTTCTAAAATAATCATACCAATTTTGCAAATTGGGGTTTCAAGTTGCTGGTTTGCAAAAGAAATTGTCTCAATTTTGACTACTGCCCAACATAGGTGAGTTTATAGTCAATTAACCAAATCAACATTTTGGATGCAATGGCAAGGTTTGCTTTAGCTCTAGATGTTCCTAATTTCTACAGATTTTCTAGATTTGGGTTGAGGTGAAAAAGCCACAATGGTCTCGAATGGCTATGTGAAGAGAATCTTCCCGAGCTTTGATACCATGTAAGAATTTTTCTTACAGAAAAATTCACCCATGATCAAAGAACTAAAAAAAAACCACAACTATAGACCAAAAAGAGTGCGATCAATATATCAAAGCATGTTGTCATACATCACTCTATGTACATACATACTAGGAGTTCCTATATATAAGGGTATCTCATGATGCATCTAGAATGGGTCTAAAAAGAGCTAGGAGACAAGATAAGAATCATCGAAACTAAGCACTCATCTTGTCCTTCTTTGTAGATGAGAGGATAAGAATGACAAGGTGTATCTCAAGTGGATATATTGTAGACACCATGTGCTTAATTAGTGTGCTAACTCCTATGTTGTAGACACCATGTCCATAAAGGAGGTGTGAACTCCTGTGTTGTCAACATGACAACTCACAAGAGTATGCATACTCCTTGGTGACTAATAATAAAATAATAAAACTAATGCATTAACCTAAGTAAACATAAGTGTATATAGTAAACACTTATTTACACCAATAGAAAGAACAACACATGAAAAAATAATAGAGGAACTAATTTCAATCCTCGTAGTTGTAACAATGGATTCCAAAGATAGAATAGACAATGCAATAATTGTCCAAATAATGGAAGCATTTCTACAAATAATGATAAAAATAATGTTTAATATGTAGATATAAATCACTATGATGATGGTCAAAATGCACCCACCAATGGTGGTTCATACTACAATGGAAATCAAGAGGTGAATCATAATTCACAAAAAAATGGCAATGCACCTCCTATTAAAATTAATGATATTCTAATAGAACAACTAGACAATGAAGAATTCTCTTTTCCATTTAGTTAAGACCCAGACATTCAGCTTCAAGATATGGTTTCCTTTTGTATTGATAATTGAAATATGTACAATTTACAAAGTAGAAAAGAACCTATGACAAATGAGATTACTCTAGCATTACAACCAGCTCCTCTTGATCCAAGAGTGAGTAATAATATGGTACCAATCAATCCCCCATATGGAGGACAAAATAATTAGAATCAAGGAAATGTGCCAACAATCTTGCAATATCTCACTTGGCCTAGTGAAAAGTATAGCATGGTGGAAGATTTGAAATGAACAAAGGCCAACATGTCCATGTTTGACATGCTATAATATTGTCCTCATTAACAAGAGGCATTGATAAAGGGTCTTAATCATACAAAGGCACCCCATAATATGAGTATTGTTCCTCAAAAGACAGTATCTCAACATGTCAATGCTTCTGAGGCAATGCCAACTATGTTTAAAGAGGAGGTTAAAGTGACCCCATTTTCGCTTAGCATTAAGATATATGAGAAGATTCTTTATAATTTCCTTATTGATTCAGGAGCCTCTTGTAATGTTATGCCACTATTGATAGAACAAAGGTTGGGAGTCACTCCCCAAACTTGTAATCACATAGTAATACAATTGGATAAAATAGAGGTGAAAGTCATTAGTGTATTGAAAGATGTTTGGATATAGTTAATAGTTGACCCCCAAATTTAAGAAATCATCGATATATATGTGGTTGATATTCTTGAAACATATGGACTATTACTAAGTAGAGAATGGATGAAATACCTAAGAGGGTGGTTTTCTATAGATTTTACTCAATTATTGTTATCATGGAAAGGGTTGAATGATCAAATAAAGATAGATACCAAACCAAAATTAAAAACAATGATTATAGAATATAATGCACCTGATGAGGTTACATTCTTATAATCAGATTTGGGCTCTTGCAAAGTGATGGCTTTTGATACAACCCAAACCAAAATATTAGATGATTAAAATAAAAAATGCAAGATTTGAATCCCAAAGGATGAGATTGTAACATAGTTCATAAACAAAATGGTGGCTAATTTACAATGTTTAGGAGAAGAAGTAGGCCCTAGTATCCTACTTCTCCCAGGATTTTTTTAATTACTTAAAGTTAGTTATTTAGAGTTTGAATGTTCATTGTGCCAATGATGGAAGTGAAGAGTGGTAAATATCCAAAAGATGAACCCACAAAAAATTAGAGTCCTATAAACATATCTAAATATGTGGAAAATGTTGAAGAGGAAATTGAAGATATAAATGCATCATATAGTGATACCTCTTCAGATGGTGGAGGTTTTTCTTCTCCTCCACTAGGAATGATCGAAGTCCAAAGGAGTCATTACATAAAAGGTCAAGTATGGACTTCACTAGTCATCCATCCTAAACCCAAAGTGGATGAAATTACACAATTAATAGGGTAAATTTAGGACACATGAGAAAAAATACACTTTTTGTATGAAGGAGTAATAATGGAAAATCATCAAGCCCATCCCACAAAATACTACAGTGGATCCCCAAGAAATAATCCTTTCAGGCCTAAGTGAAAGAAAAACTAGGGATGGATAAGAATAAGGTTAGAAAGCCTGAAGAAGATTTGATATGGACACTCCACTTTTATGGTTCCAAATGCAAATTAGGATCTAGCTTAGGTATTGATTTGATCAACCCAAAAGGTATGTCTTTCTATGCAACATATCGATTACAGCTTAGAAGTACTAATATTGTTGCAAAGTATGAAACATTGATTTGAGGAATTCATTTTGCATTAGAGAAAGGAATCACAACTCTCATAATTGAGGGAGATTCTTAGTTGGTTATAAGACAAGCGAAATCGGTATACTCTTACATTGACAAGAGGTTTCTTGCTTATAGGAAAAGAGTATGGGATCTTATGGATGATTTTGAAGCTTTGAACATAAATTCCATTCCAACAAGGAAAAACATGGTAGTAGATTCTCTCATTATTTCAGCAAGTGCATTACAACCATTCAAGACAGAAAGGTAGATTTTTTTTTCAAAAGAATTGGTTGCTGCCCTATCTATCCCACACAATATTAAAAACTTCCAAGTATTTTAGGATGATCAACATATACTAAAATTTATCATGTGCAATGACCAATTTAAAGGGCAAGAGATTGATGACAGTCCAGATGGTAAACCTAAGCATGATGAACTTGAAGATGAAGATGGGATCTTGAACATAAAAACCAAAACTATTCCTAAAGGAATTTTTGAGTTGGAACGTATTTTTGATTGTGATGAATCAACACCTTACAGAAGAACAGTCAAAGAAAAGTGTATCAAGGAATGCAACTCATACAACTTAGGTACTGATGAAGATCTTAGAATGGTAAGGATCAGAAAGGAGTGCAATGCACAAGAAAGGGAAGATAGGCTCATATTACTTACAAAGTATAAGGATGTCATTACTTGGAGCTATGAAGAGCTAAGAACATATGATCCTGAGATTATTACGACTAACATTCTGTTGAAACCAAATGCCAAACCTTTTCGTCAAAGGCAAAGGCCTATTAATCCTATCATTGAACTATTGATAATGAAGGAAGTTAAGAAGTTTTTTGATTCCAAGATCATCTTCTGCATTCATCATTCTACCTAGGTGGCTAATTTGGCTATTGTGTGGAAAAAGATTAGAGAGATTTGTCTTTGTGTAGATTTTCATAACTTTATAAATGAATTAACATATAGATATGAAATAAATATGGCCAACTCCCATGTTAAGTTAGTCTTCTTATCTCCAAACTAAGAGTTTCCACTATACAAAATTAATATTTCTTTTGAAAAGATTTTGAAAAATTATCAAATTTAAATTAAATTCCTTTCTTTTATTTATTTTAAATGCATTTTTAGATTAAGATCCTTAATATTACTTCTACCAATGTTATAAAACATATAAGTCAAGTGAAATATTGTACTTCTATAAATCTCTTCTTTTACTTGTTATACATATTCCTAAGAGAAGCGATATTGAAAAATGTAGAACATGAACATGAAACTATTTTAATTGATATATTGAGCCTGCCGCCATAGTTAGATGACCTTAGATACCAAAAAAAGACTAATATTATTTGATGAACATTTTATCATATCGAACCATATTATATTTTGTTTACTATCATATATACAAGGTTGAATCTTGTGAGAATAACCACAATGTATGAGTAACAAAATTAATTATAAAGCAAGTAATAAACATTAATGAAATTTATTAAAATGGTTATATAATTGTTAAGGTCATGCAAGTTGAAGATGTACCTAAGTGAGTTTTTTTCATTCAAACTAAAAATTTGTTTACACTTTTAACTCATGAAAATTACTTTTCAATTGATAATTTCAATCAATATTTTATATAATCAATAAAATATTTATGTTTGTCATATATTGACCAATGATGATAAATGCAATCAATTTTATATCTAAATAAATAAGAGCTCCTCATTTAAGAATAGTTTTAGAGTTCTAATATTTATAGTTGAGAATTAGAATTAGTATATGGGTTCAATTTTATACCTAATAGTATATCATGATTATGCATAGAAATAGGAAAGGATCTCTCTCTCTCTCTCTCTCTCTCTCTCTCTCTCTCTCTCTCTCTCTCTCTCTCTCTCTCTCTCTCTCTCTCTCTCTCTCTCTCTCTCTCTCTCTCTCTCACTCATTTAAAAATTTAAATTTGGACCATAGTGAGGATTAGGAATAAGGATCAAGACTTATAAGTTATGGTTAAAATTAACATAAGGTTTACTACATTTCAAAAATGTTAAATTCAAATTTAGAACTATATCCACCTTGTGTATACATTTATATAACGAGTCTTGTTAATTTTTTTATTACCTTACCAACTTTTTCAATATAAACAAGAATAGATACAATCTACATAGTTTTACATCTATTTAGAAAATGTTCTTCTAAAAAGTTCATTCCATAAATTCATTCTATTAAATTGATACCCACTAAAAACAATTTAAGTTTCTTAGGTAAGGGTGTGTATCTATACTTGAAAAATTAACCTAGTAATATGGAAAAACCATATTGAAATGCATTAGTTTGTATCATTAAGCCACAACCCAAAGTTTTTGCTTTCCCTTCTAACATTAGTGCGTCCACATGAATTGTACAAATTCTGCAAAACATATGGTCTTAAATAATAATTCCATTTAAATGACATCATCTACAGTTAATTCCTATATTCTCATTGTCTATTTCAATTTATCCTCGTAGTCTTTTCTATATTTGGAGATAAGCTTTCTATAATTATTGGTAATTTATTCATGGTGTTAATGTGTCTTTAGTTGTTAATTTGTCTTCTACATGTGACATGATGGTTTATTATGTATAACCAAACATAAAATGTACACACAAATGAATTGAAAGTTTCATTTTTTGATATTCTAGTTTATTCTTTCTCATTATGCTCAACTTACATTCATTGCTAGCTTTTTTTTTGAAGTGTTTGTTGCCACCTACCTTAGGGTATTCTAGAATTTTAAAACCCTCATTCTATACTATTAGATTGTGGTGACTAATCAGCGAAGTACTGTACATACTTCATAAATTCTTTAGGGCTCGAGGCATTACCCCAAAAAAACAATTTGGGCTACTATTTTCCAATTGGCTATTGCTTATATTCACTGACATATGGACAACATGTTGTAACCCTAAAGCAGCAAAAATACTTTTATACAAGGGCTTAGGGTTAGGGATTGTTTTATAAGGTGATGCATAAATTGGTTCTTGTGGCGGTATTGAGCTATAAGGGATTATGAATTTTAATTAGGTTGTAATCACTAGATTGTAAAATATTAGACTTGTTGTTTGGTGGATGTAGGCCGGGTTTTGGGTGAACCACATTAAATCTTGGTGTCTTGTGTTCTTTTTTTTTTGATCTATTATTTTATGATATTGTTTATATTTGCATGTAATTGTTATTTCAGTCTGAGGTTTAAGCCTAACATATAATTATTATTTTTCTCTATTTCCCACATGATGTTATATCCTTAAACTCTTTCCTCTATGACTTTAATATAAGATTATGTGTGATTGATAGAAATGGTATTCCCTATGTTTATCTCTCTTACAAAGTTGGAATTGAAGTGTCTATATCTCAAATTTATAATTCTCTTTTTAAAAGTACATGTCCTATTATTTTGTGTAACCGATTGCATTGTTAATTATTTTTTGGTTTCTCATTCTTATGTGAAATTTATGTCTCTAAGTGTGTATTATGATTAAAGTCTATGGTGATTTATATGTAAAAAATTCTACTATCTTTATTTTATGACAAGGATGTTTACTATGCTTAAAGAATTAGTTTCATTACTTTCAGTTCAAAAACTGAAAAATAGCTAACATTCTAGAAGTAATAACACTTTTCTAGTTTTCAAAGATTTTCAAGTTATATATTATCCACATAAGCATTAGAAGAGTGAACTCCAATAAATGTTTGAATAATTGTAAATCTAAGAAATCCAATTTGTAGACCTTTGCAAATATCAGGACTATTAACATTAGAAGCCTATGAATTAATTTATCTTGAACATGATTTGTATAAAGGGAGAAAGGTTAGAGAAAAATCCTTACCCTTTTGGGTTGGTTATGCTTTTAATTATCCCAACCCCATCTAGCTCGAATGCAAATGTAGTCCTTTATAGAATTTTGAGTGAAATCGATTGAATTTTCACTGTTGCTATGCTATAATTTTCTCTTTCTAAAGTTCTATTTTCTTTTAATACTATTATCACTAGCTTTTTGTTTTTGTTTTTTTCTCTTTTGCTTCTTTAGAATCCATTATTTCCATGATAATACCCTAGAATAGTAAATTCTTAGTATACTAAATATGAGAAAATAAAAAAAATTAATAGGATACAAAATATTTTTATTTGGGAAGTGTAGGAAACAATCAAAAGGACTTAGGCTCCATAATAAAAGTTTTAAAATCTATAGGCATTGTTAAATAAGCAAGGCATTTAATGGAAAATCTTTGTAACAATTGTAGTAAAGGAAACAAACTTAGTCAAGGTAGAAATCAAGTTAAAAAACTCTTAGTGTGGAAAGAAAATGTATTAATGTTATTAATTTGCAATAACAATTTTTTATTATACTACATTAAGAAATCTCTTCACAATTTTTTCAAGTGCACTGCAATTTCTATGAGGATTTCAAGTAGATTTATACAAACAAATATCTGAAATATATTCAATTCAAACTTCAAATATCCATAAATATTATAGTTTTAGGCCATTGAAATCTAGCATGGTCACTTAGAGAAAAACTTAAGGTGTAAAAAGAAGTGTTGATCCATTGCGTTCTATTTGAAACATCTAAAGCATTTTTTTTGAACATAAATACACTAACATCAAAACATATTATAAATTATCTTCCTTTTTATTTTAATTCTATATCTAGGCCCTCTAAATCCTCCACCCATTTGATTGTAACTCCATTCACTATATGATAGGTCTAACTCGTGTTAAGATAAGGTGGTAAAAAATGTGATAATTAATCTTCTCTCATAGGAATATGGATTCATCTTTGGAGATTTCATTGAGGTTTCTAATAACACCATAAAACTTCCTTTTGTTGTGGACCTCTATCTAATTGTTTCAATAATCAACCTATGATAAGATTCATTGTTGTCCTTGAAAATTTAACATTTCATTTTCCATATTTTTATTTGTGAATGTTTATTTCAAAATTTTATCCATATTTTTGTCTTTCCACAAAAATATATATTTTAGTTGACTTCTTCCTAAATTTTTCAATTTTGGTTTCATTTTCTTATTTAATTTTCAATTTTACTAATTTTTTTTCCTTTTATTTTTGTGGGAATTATCAAAAACCAACATCATGAACATTACTGCATTGATCAAGTAATGATAGTGGATTGTTTTTTGCCTTCGTGGTTCTAATATTTTATCTAATTTTAAAGTCATATATATTTCAAAGAACCTATGCTTAGGATAATAGTAATTATCTAGAAAAAATAAATCTTTTGATTGCGTTTTAAAAAAAATATTGTTACGACAACTATAACAAAAATGGATCTCTCTTACACATTAAAAATGCATAATATTTATGTTTGAATATAAATCAAAGGATTAGGACTAATCCATTAATCTTGTGCTCTATATGGGGAATTTGATTTGATTTAGAGCTCTACTTTTTATTATTTTTTTGTAATATACACTACAGATTAATATTGCATTAATATTTTTGAAGTATTAGATAGCATCCAAAAGTATGAGAGGTTGGTCATGGTGTACAAAAGGTTGAAAAGTCAGCAAGAGGTTACCCCCCAATCATCTAACTAGTACCAATCTTAAACTTCAAAAAACAAATAATATCCAAATTTGAATTAACAATATCATTAGTGCTAATAATAGCAGACAAAGAAAACCAAAAAATGTTCTAGTAGCATGGAAACAACTTGTTGCTATTAGTCCCACATATCGACATAAATATACAATGTAAAACCCTATAGGGTATCTAGTTCATAGTAATCAACAACAGAACAACAAAAAAGAAAAAACCCAAACCCAAGGATAACTACTCTCCTTCTTTCTAGTATCCTCATCCTTCTTCTCCTTAGACCCATCCTTGTTCATGTCCACCCTATCCACACTGATAGGTTTGTACAAGAGCCTCTTCAACCAATCCTCCACCAGAAAGCTATAAATGGAATATGTAGTCTCACTCCCCTTTCCCAAGACCTTCACATCATTATTCATCTACAAAAAGTAGAGGGTGGTGTCCATGGAATGTATGACTTTGGTGGATAATTCAACCAGTGTGTCAAATTTTTGGTAGATGACAATGTGATTATCTACCAAATCCCTCATTGAATACTCTAGCCTATCTAATCAAGCCTTGCCATGGCTCTAGCCATGGCTATCCTTTCCTTTCTTCCCCAACCTTTCGAAAAACATTTCCTAGGGTAGGTGATGTCATCCCCCCCACTTCTAGCTAGGGTAGCTTCGAGGGTGTCAAAAATGTGAGAGGGGCTAGAGAGGCTACAATAGGCTAAGTGTCTTACGGTAGTCTCTTTCTTTTAGTAGGCTTAGTATCACTCTTTATAGATTCAAAGTTGGAATCATGCTTTGGGGGACTTGAATTTTTCTAGATAAAGGCATTTCCTAGTTCTCTGGAAATTATTCTTACTCTTCCTAGTGTTTGTATTTGAACTAATGAGGCTAATTTTAACCTCAAGGGTAGGGGTTTTCTTTGTTTTATTTTGTGGCTAGGGCTAGGGATAGGGCCAAGGTTCAAGGAAACTTGGTGAGTGATAGAAGCTAAGAGGTTGACTAGGAGAGTCTAGTTTTGGGCAAGATAGTAGATGTACAATTTATTCATGAACTCTTGGTGGATGAGACAAAAGGTTTTACTCTCCTCTTTTTACCTCCTAACATTATAGATATAATCTTCCATTGGATTTACAAAAGAAATTGAAAGGAAATATGATCTAGGTTTCAAAAGTGGTTCAAGGTGGAGAAATTGTAATAATAGAGTACATGAAATTGATACTCAAGGGTAATGTATCTCATAATAGCATAACAAATTATATCCTAGGGTTTAGGAAGGTATTCCCTTGAAAACCCACCATGCATTTGCACTAGTTCCTCCTTGAACTTGAAAAATTTATACATATTGGTTTCCTCATTCTCTTTGGCTTGCTTGCACTAGTTCTTGTCTTTGAGAACATATCCTCAAACCTTCTCAATGACTTCTTCCATAATTTCAAAACCTATCCCATTAATCTTCACTTTCCTTTCACTCTACAAATTGAAGAACTACATCGAGGTGATCTCATCATATTTCATTATCCCTTCCATAAATGGTAATAAGCCACCTTCCTATAAATAAACCATAGCATCTTCAATCTTATAGATACAAGCCTTGATACCCATAGGTTCGATACAATCACTAGTGCCCATTTCATCACCTAGTTCAACCACTAGCTCCTCATAATTTTTTGATGTAGCCTCATTGCAAGTTTGGCAGTTACTGTAGGTTAAATAAACTATGCCCAAGATTAAAAAGAAAAGGAAGTGCAAAACCATCATAAGTCTGCAAGATTTCTTGAACATCAAAAAACTCCCTCACTAACATGGTTATTAGTCCCTTTCCAACTATAAATGCTTGACAACAACTGTAGTTGGAGTGAGGTCTTAACAAAATGTCTTTATTATTGTCTTTTATCAATTTTTACATCTTGAAAAATCTACCTCCTTCATCATTTTACATAAATAATTATATCTCACAGGAATTGAATCATTAAGGTGAGTCCTCATGCAATCTTGAAAATGATCCATTTATGAAGAGCCTTGCCTTCCCACCCACATAGATAAATGAAGGCCTACTAGCTATTGTGATGATTCATGTGACTTTATGGTAAGTACACTCCCTTTGACTCATAACATGAGTTGATGATGGAAATTATATAATGCCCTCCGATTCAATTAACTGAGTGACACAATGACCAAATTTTGCCAACTCATCTTCCAAGCATTCCCTTTGCAATATATGTGATCCACATGGATCTCATGGAACTCTTCCATCAACTTGCAAATTTCATCAATTATCAGTTTGATCAACCAGCTAGTCTTACCTCTCCCTTAACAACTTTAATAATTAACATTGAGTCCCCCTGAATAAAAAGCTTGTTAATTCTACATGTTCTCACAATTCTTGAACCTAATAGAATTGCCAAGGCTTTTGCTCCATTATTTGAGCACCCTCTACAATTTGTAGTGTAAGAAACCACCACGTTTCCCATACTATTATGAAAAACACCTCCTATCGTAATACTTCCTATCATGGCCAAACCATCAAAATTGAGTTTAATCTAGGACTTAGGGGGACTATAACACACCATCTTATTTCTACCCATAGCTTTGGAATTGTCAAATTGTACTACTATTGGGCATACATTCCAAGTGAATGCCAATTTCATGTCAAGTCTTTTTGAGGGATCGGGGGGAGGAGAGGATTCCACTTCTAGACACCATTGCATTCTTTTAGAAGTATTATAACCTACTAGGCCACCCCCAAACTAGCAATGGCTTGTTTCCAAAAAATTCTATTGTTCTACTCCTTCTAGATTTCCCATGAAACATATGGGGAAAGTATAGACCATAAGATTTTAAGATAAGGGTCGACAAATGAACTATTATAGTGGAAAAATTACTACAGCTCTCCATCAACACACCACTACACCTCCCATAAGGTAAGGAGCTCCCTTGACACCTCCAAGGCAAAAGGGGAATCGATAAGGTGTAAAATAGAGTCAACATCCTTGAGACATAGAATAAAAGAGTTGGCTAGCTGATGCCCTCTCCTTTAGAGGTTATCCATAGCGAGGATAGACCCATGTAAAGCCATCCACTATAAGATATTTATCTTTGGTAGGACGTAAGGGTGCTAGACCATTCTCCAATCTACCTCCCCATGAGAAAATAGAGATAAGATGACTTCACTATGAAATCACTTGAGGGGGTTGGTTTCCAAACCAAATAGTCCTCCACTAGGGTGAGGGAGATCTTATAGTTCTAAAGTAGGTCTTGCAGTTCAAGAATAAGGCTCACCTCTTTAGGCTCCGGATTTTGGAATTTAATCCATTGTCAATCAAGGGTGATAAATATTTGAGTCAAAGAGCCATGTAGTCTATTACAAATTTCACATAGAGGTGGGAACTTAGTTTGCATGAGGGGGTTGTCTTGGAGCCATTGATCTTCCCAAGAATTAAATGATTTTCCATTCCCCATGATTAGGTGACGAACCATCTTTAAGATTTTCTAAGTGTTTACAACATAGTTGTAAATTTTGGAACCCTAAGGGAAAGCATGTGACCAAAGGAGGTGATGGAAAGAAAGCCCTCCAAGGTACTTATTCATCAAAATGTTTCACCAATTACCCTAAGAATTCATTAATTTCTAGCCAATCATGGTTAGGAGGGCCTTATTCATATGTCTTATTCTTACCTATATTCAAGCCTCCAAGGACTTTAGGGCAAGAAACTTTCTCCCATCACACCAAGCATATCCTAGAGATCTCTTCAATGCTATATCATAAGAAAATATGTTGGATTTTTTCAATAATGTCTCTAAATCTATTAGGAATTTTAAATATGGAGAGGAAACACACTGAGATGCCTTACAATGAGGCTAATAGAAACTAGAGTTTTCTTACGTTACTCATAATTTTACTTTTCTAGCTTACTAGATTTCTCTAAAAGCATTCAACTAGGCCATTCTAATACTGACTAGAGACTTCTTTCATTGTGAATGAGAGATCAAGATAACTATCTAGGAGAGACACCTCCTAGAAGCAAAGAATTCTAGTCACCTTTTCTCTCAAACTAACAATAGTGTTAAAGAATTTTTTTTTTTTTTCTAGTAGTTTATTTATTGTCTAGAGACCAACACATACTGCTTTAGGGTGTCTTTCCACTCTATGGCTTCATGGATAGAGGAGATAGCAAATAAGAAGGTATCATCCACAAATTATTGGATAATTTGTGCAAGGCATAGGGACACAGGTTTAATACCTTTAATTCTACCAAAGTTAGTCAAAGAAACCAAATTTATACTTATAACATCCACCAAAATGATGAATAGGTAAAGAGATAGGGGCCTCCTTAACATAGACCTTATGAAGAAGAAAATAATTTTCCAAGAGCCCCATTAATAATCACCCAAAAAATAATAGAGGTCATTGCATTTTGATAATCCTAGTAATATTGTTATTAAAGCCAAGCTTTGAGAGAATAGAAAAAATAAATTGCCTCCTAACCTTATCATAAGCTTTGGAAATACCTAGTTTAAGTGCCATACTTGGGGTTTTTTTCTCTTTTTTTTGGAATGCAATACCTCATGAGTGGTTATTACCATGTCAAGAATCTACCTTCCTGGCACAAACCCATTTTGGTAGGGGCCTATGAACTTATCAAGAAGGGACTTGATACAATTTACCATGACCTTGGAACTAACTTTATAAATTGTGTCACAAAGGATAATGGGTCTAAAACCATCCAATTGTCTAGGGTCCTCTATCTTAGGAATAAGAACAATGAAAGTCTAATTGAATTCCTTCAATAGTTTTCCCATTCTAACAAAGTCTCTAGCAACATGGATCACATCATTCTTGACAATGTCCTAGAATTCCTAAAAGAAACATGGAGGAAACCCATCAAGAATTGGGGCTTTGTATTGATTCATATTGAAAATGACCTTTATGACTTCCTCCTCATTGACCTTACTAGTCATGTCCTCATTCATTTGGTCATTAACTAGTGACTTGAATTACCTTAAGATATTGCTTTGCAAGTTACTATTTACCTAGGCAACTAGGTGCGTAGAAATAGGAATTGGCTTTACCTTCTATTTATTCCACTTCATTTACTTCTTGACCATTATCATGTAGAAATAGATTAATGGCTTTTCTATTTTTTCTTCTCTAGGCCAATCTATGGAAAAAATTTATACTATGATCACCATCGTCTAGCCATTATACCCTAGATCTCTATTTCCAGAAAACTTACTCTTGAATTAGGAGGGTCTTCCATTTGTCCCATCACTCCTTCTCCTCATGTTGTTGCTCAAAATTAGCATTTCCTTGTACAAGATGATTTTTTGAGAGATTCCAACTTCTTTTTAGTAGACTTCTTTTCTTTGGAAATGGTCCCAAATGAGGATTTTCTCCATTCTCTTATTAGGAATAAGGTGTCTCAACCTTGGATAATTCCTATTCTTATTATTTGTTTTGTAAAATGTATTTCTTGCAAATAATGTTGTTGTGTCAGAATCTTGAATTGTGTATAAGGAGATCATGGCTAAAATGGCTATGATAGATTCCTATGACACATAAGAGCTATGTCAGTAAGATTCAATGAAAGGTGAAATTCTTTTTTGGGGTTCCTATTTTCTTGGAGAATGGTAAAAACCCTAATATGGTTACCTTTGGGAGTAGCCCTAAAGTGAAGCGCATGTTATAAGCATTTTTAGGGTTGCAAAGAGATGCGATGCGAGAAAGTGTATTGTTGGTACTATGAGTTACTACTAGAGTCTTTTGTTGTCACTGTTGAACTTGCATTGCAAGTATATTATAACCTTGTGTTGAAGATAATACATTGTGTAGGTTTTGGAGGGGTGGGGTTGTTTTACCAAAAGGTTTTTCCCCACCGAAAAATCTTTGTGTTATGTGTTTCTTTCTCTATCTATTTTCTTTATGCTTGGTTGGCTGAAATATTGTTGTTTACATGATATTGAATCTGTAAGTGTAAAATATTTTAATAGGATTTGCACCATACTTCTCTTAAGAGATTAGTGTAGGAAGCTATTTTTGCACCTGAGTTTCCTTACAAGTGGTATTAGACCCTGATCAAATTCTGATCCTAGTTGTTGGGTATGGTTTTTCAGCTAATATCAAGTTGAGTGGGAGTCTTGTGCAGAGTATCCCAAATCTTATTTTCAAATTGAGATGGCGAGTTCATCACAATGAAGAATGGAGGTGGAGAAATTTAAGGGCACTAATTTTGAGTTCTGGAAACTCAAGATAGAAGACATGTTGGAAGATCGTGACCTATGGGAAGAGACTTCAAGCACTACAAAAAAAGCAACTATAGCTCAAGCAGATTGGGATATCAAAGATAGTAAAGCTAAGGGTCTCATAAGACTCTATTTAACCGATGCAGTTCTTCTGAATGTTCTAGATGAGAAAATTGCATATAGTTTATGGGAAAGACTTGGGGTCATGTATCAGGCCAAATCTTTGGTGAACAATTTGTTCTTGAGGAAGAAGTTGTACTCTCTACAAATGGAGGAAGGTGGATCCTTAACGGATAATTTAAATGCATTTGATTTACTGGCTACACAGTTGACATCAGCTGGTGTCAAGTTAGAGGAGGAGGATCATTGCTACACACTTTTGTGTTCTTTACCAGATTCATGGGAGAATCTTGTGATGGCTCTCAAAATCATGTTAGTCACCTTCTAAATGGATGATGTGGTGTCTTCGTTACTATTAGAGGAGATGCAGAAAGAGGCTTCCATTTTTGAAAAAGAAGCCCTTGTTATTTGTGGGAGATCCACTGAAAGAGGGAAGAAAAATGACAATAAGTGTAGATCCAAATCCTATAAGAAGTCAACGAATTCCAATAAGTTCAAGGAAAATTTTTTTAATTGTGATAAATCTAGGCACTTCCATAAAGACTGCAAAGAGCCAAAGAAGAAGAAGAAAGGTTCAGATTCAACTTCAGAAAGATCTCAAGAAGATGGCGATGCATTCATCGTGGCTTTGGTAGCCCATGCATATGATGATGTTTGGATGCTTGACTTGTGTGCATCTTTTCACATGACCTCTCATTGAAACGAGTTCTCAAAATATGAAGAGTTTGATGGTGGAAAAATTCTCACCTAAAGATAGTTGGACGCAGAAGGGTCACTATCAAATTTCTTGATGAATGAGTAAAGGGAATCAAGGGAGTTATGCACATTCCAGGTTTGGCATGAAACCTATTATTTGTAAGTATGCTTAATGATGTAGGTGTGCAAATTTTTTTTTTTGAAAGAAGGATGCGAGATGATGAGAGGATCGATAATGCGCTCAAGGGGTACTAGGAGAGGTACCTTATTTCATCTAGATGCATGTATTCCTCTATGTAATAGTTCTTCATCCTCACCATCTGAACAAGTATTGAAGAATTCTATGGTTATTGGTTTTGATGGCAATGCAAATACTTTGGAAGGTAAGCTTCCTGCAGAAAAGACAATGTTGTGGCATATGAGATTTGGTCACATTGGTGAAAAGGGTCTTAGAACCCTAAAAAATAAAAATCTTGTTTAGGGGTTAAATGATTGCAATCTTGAGTTCAAATTCTATGAAAAATATGTCTATGGTAAACAAAAACATGTTTAGTTTTACTCTAGTTCTCACAAATCTTCTGATGTTTTGGATCTTATTCATTCTAATGTATTTGGTCTTGTAAAAGTTCCTTCAATATCCAAGTCTATATTTTTTGTATCTCTCATAGATGATTATAGTAGAAGGACATGGATTTATTTCCTTAAAAGTAAGACACAAGTCTTTAGTCGATTCAAGGAATTTAAAGCCCTTGTAGAGAATCAGACTAGTAAGAAGATTAAGTGTGTGAGAATTGACAATGGTGGTGAGTTTTTCTCAGTAGAGTTTGAACAATTCTGTAAAGAACAAGGTATCAAGAGGCATAAGAAAACTCCTTATACCCCACATAAAAATGGAGTTTCAGAGAGAATGAATAGGACACTGATGGAGAAGGCTAGGATTATGCTTAGTGAAGCTAGTTTAGAACAAAGGTTTTGGGCTGAAGCTGTGGCCACTACTTGCTATCTGGTTAACAGATCTCTTACATCAGCTCTTGTTGGTAAGACACCCATGGAGGTGTGGTTTGGTAAGAAGCCTTCAATTAGACATCTTCATGTGTTTGGCTATGAAGCTTATGCACATGTTCCAAAGGAGAAAATATCTAAGTTGTAAAACAAAGTTGTTAAATGTATATTCATTGGCTATAGTGCTAGTGTGAAAGGATACAAGCTTTGGAATCCTGTGGCTAGTAAGGTGTTCTATAGTAGAAATTTTATTTTTAAAGAGATAACATCTTCTCCTATTGTGCTAGAACCAGATGAAAAAGAAAAGGAAAAATATTTTGTTCAGTTGCCTCCTACCCCTGAGAAGACTGAATAGAGAGACCATGTTGGGTCTAATGATGAGGAGAGCTCTAGCAGCTTTGATAGTTCAGAAGAAGAGGAAGAACAACCTCAACCACAGCCGTTGAGGAGATCCACGAGAGAAAGAAAGCAACCAGAAAGGTTTGGTTATTCTATGTTAGATTCTAGTTATGTTTTTTCTTTGATTACTAACATTGATGAGCCTAGATCTATGAAAGAGGCTTTGGGCATGGAAGATGCAGGTTCCTAGATTGAGGCTATGGATCATGAGATGGCTTCATTAAAGAAAGAAAAAACTTGGGACCTTGTACCTTTGCCTAAAGGGAGAAAATCTATTGGTTGTAAATGGGTGTTCAAGAAGAAACTCTATGCAGATGGCAGTGTTGAAAGGTACAAAGCTAGATTGGTTGCAAAGGGGTATTCACAGGTAGAGGGAATAGATTATGGTGAAATACTCTCTCCTATTGCAAAGTTGACATCCATTAGATTTTTGTTATCTCTTGCTGCATCATATGATTTAGAGATAGAATAGATGGATGTGAAGACAACTTTCTTTCATGGTGATTTGGAGGAAGAGATTTATATGTCACAGCCTAAGCACTACATTGTTAAAGGTAAAGAATCCTTAGTTTACAAATTAAAGAAATATCTATATGGTTTGAAGCAATCTCCTAGGATGTGGTACCTTAAGTTTGATGCCTTTGTGTTGTCAATTGGATTTGTAAGATCAAAATCAGATCATTGTGTTTATTTCAGAGTTGAAAATGATTGCCTTCTTATTGTTGCATTATATGTTGATGATATGTTGCTATTTGAGAAGGGTAAGGGTATATTTTTTATTTTAAATCTTATTTGTCAGCACAGTTTGAGATGAAAGATCTTGGGGCAGCTAGGTAAATCTTGGGTATGGAAATTAGTAGAGACAAATCTCACAGAAAACTTTGGTTGAGTCAGAGTAAGTATGTGAAGTCTGTGTTGGATAGGTTCAGCATGGTAGATTGTAGACCACTATGTGTTCCTATTTCTATCGAAACAAATTTATTTGTAGATGATTGTCCAAAATCTCCTAGTGAGGTGGAGGACATGAGTAGAGTACCTTATGCTAGTGTAGTTGGCATTCTTTTGTATGCTATGGTCTGTACTAGACCAGACATTGCCCAAGTAGTGGGAGTCCTAAGTCGGTTTATGGCTAATCCTGGATGGGTACATTGGGATGTAGTTAATTGAGTATTCAGATATTTGAGGGGTACATCAAATTACTCCATATGTTATCATGGTAACTCTTCTAGATCTCCACATTTAGTTTTTACTCATGGGTTTTTGTATTCAGATTTAATAGGTGATATTGACAGCAGGAGATCCACCTGTGCTTATGTGTTCACTATGTTTGGTGGTGCCATCAATTGGATGAGCAAGCAACAACTTGTGGTTGCTTTGTCCACTACAAAATCTAAGTACATGGTTGCTACTCATGCTTTTAAGGAAGCCATTTGGCTTAGGAGATTATGTTCTAATGTTGGTGTTGATGTAGAATAGATTACTATTTGGTGTGACAGTCAGAGCACTATTTGCCTTGCGAAAAATCCAACTTTCCATGCTAGAACGAAGCACATTGATGTGCAATTTCACTTTGTGAGAGCTATGGTGGAAGATGGAAAGGTAAATTTGGAGAAGGTAGATACTGTGAAGAATGTTGCAAATGCATTAATGAAACTAGTGGGCACTGAGAAGTTCAGATGGTGTTTGAAGTTTATGGGCCTTTTGGCCAATAGCAGTTAGTTCCTATTATGTTCCTATTGCTCTTACAAGGTGTTCAACAAGTGGGAGAATGTTAGGAATAAGGTGTCTCAACCTTGGATAATTCCTATTCTTATTATTTGTTTTGTAAAATGTATTTCTTGAAAATAATGTTGATGTGTCGGCATCTTGAATTGTGTATAAGGAGATCATGGCTAAAATGGCTATGACGGATTCCTATCACATGTAAAAGTTATGTTAGGAAGATTCAATGATAGGTGAATTTTTTTTTTTGGGGTTCCCATTTTCTCAGAGAATGGTAAAAACCCTAATATAGTTACCTTTGGGAGTAGCCCTAAAGTGAAGTGCATGATATAAGCATTTTTAGGGTTGCGAAGAGATGCGATGCAAGAAAGTGTATTGTTGGTATTGGAAATTGATATTAGAGTCTTCTGTTGTCACTGTTCAACTTGCATTGCAAGTGTATTGTAACCTTGTGTTGAAGATAATACATTGTGCAGGTTCTGGAGGGTTGGGGTTGTTTTATCGAAAGGTTTTTCCCCACAGGAAAATCTTTGTGTTATGTGTTTCTTTCTCTATCTATTTTCTTTATGCTTGGTTGGATGAAATATTATTGTTGACATGATATTGAATTTGTAAGTGTAAAAGATATTAATAGGATTTGCACCATACTTCTCTTAAGAGATTAGTGTAGGAAGTTGTTTCTGCACCTCAGTTTCCTTACATCTTTGACCTCTTTTTAGAATCTATCAAGATTTCTAGCAATAAAAAACATGGCCACACCTTCCATGACTGTGCAATATAATCTTTGAAGTCTTTGTGTGAGTGACATATGATCTCATACATAAAGTTCTTTCATCTAGTTTGACTTTGTGTCCAAGGGAGAAACAATAAAGAGTAATTTGATATCCTCCTTGGGTCTAACTTTGAGGAAGTGTGTTGGAGAATGTCCCACCTAGAAGAGATAGAGGCCTTGTGAAACCTAACCTAAATAAAATTTTCCCCAATCTATTATTAGACCAAGTGAAGGCAGAACCCTATACATGATTATCAATCAAATCATTCCTTCTTAGGAAACACTCCAAGTATTGTATGCTATCAAGAAATTCCTTCAAGCCCCCCATTTTCTCCAAAGGGTAGAGTAGTGTGTTAAAATATCCAATGCATAAAATATTTTCCCATCTCATGGAATTAGCCACACTAGTAGCCTCATCCCAGACAACAAGTCTACCATTATGAGTGTTTGGGGCATAGAAGTTAAACAAATTCCAACTACTAGTTTGGGAAGTGAAACTCATGAGAAAAAAATGGGTATTGATCCACACCTGCCACATTTTGTGGATCTCACATCATTGCAATGCCACAAGAAGCTCTGTTAGCATCGCTATAAGATTTTTTAGCACTTGGCCAAATGCAATTAGCCACATTAGAGAAACCCTACTCAGACATTTTCATTTCCTACAAAAGAATCATATCAATATTAGGTTAAATGATCTTTTGTTTGATTTCATACTACTTCTTGGGGCTATTTATCCCTCTTACATTCTTGGATATGATCTTCATCTCTTATGGTTTTGGGTTTACTTTAGGGATTGTTTGTTTCCCCTATGCTATATCCTTTTTTATTTCCTTTTGATGAATATTCCTAATTAAAGATCTCCCAATCCTTTTGGTTGATCCAACATTAACCCTATTTCCTCCACAGGGATTTCTCTTTGGGACTGACCTTTCAACATCATTTCTGAGAAAGTCAAGGCTCAGTCCATCAAAGATGGGGGAAAAAATTCAACAATAGCTAGTAGAGACATCACCAAAGTTTCATTTGTGATTGGTGAACCAAATCACAAGTTAATGGGTTGGCTGTAATAATTAACAACTCTATCAACCACCATTTATTTGTTCATTAGTCCTACACATATATGAAGTAGTAATAGGATCTGCATGTCAAAAATATCACGTCCCTGACAACACCCCCTCCCCCCCCACCCCACCACCCTCCCCCTCGCCCCCCACATCTTCTTTTACAACAAAATTATTTTTGGAAGTCTCATCACATTTGATCTCCTCACCCTACCTATCATTATTTACTTTTGCAAGGGTTCTAACTTTGTCACCATTTTTAGTTGGGTTCCTTTCATATTTTGAAGATTGTCCACACAAATTTTAGTCAAACTTATTGGTTTTCTATTCTTGTGGGTTTTGGATGCAACACCACCACCACACCTAGTGATGATACTTTACTCTTGATTTTTTGATCCATTGAGAAATCCACAAAAATATGACCAAAGTTGTTCCATTTTTGGCAAAAGGGAGCAACATTCTCATCGATTAACTATTGTGACTAGGTACCTCAATTAGAATTCAGATCCACCAAGGTTGGTAATGGTTTTTTTATATCCACAATCACAAAAATCCTACCAAAGCCATTTAATTCTTTGAGCCAGTCATTGAATCCATTTTAATGAATTGTCCAAAAGACTTACCAATCCATCTAAACACACACTCATCCGAAAATTCCAAAGGGAGCTCAAGCAATTCTGTCTAGACAATAGCATATCTATAAATGTCACTCTCTAGGTTAAATCTTGATTTTCATTTCATTAGCAACAACTAGTGTTTTCCAAAGTTCCATGATCTCACAGTGACTGAATCTTGGTTGTTTTTAGTCATGAAGCTGAGTAGGAAGAGGGAGAAAACAAATGCAAAGATGGATTTTGAATCCATTAGTTTCCACTTTGTCAAGCACCATTTTCTATCCATATCCATTGTAGGTTGGAATGAGACAAAAATTTCAAGAAGGAAATCGAATCCACCATAGAATTGGGCAATGAAATCTAAGGTCTTGAGGGTCTTGAGGAAAATATGGGTTTCTCACTAGAGTCTACAGGAGTCTTAGGTTAATGTTATACTAGATATAATCTTTGTATTTTTTTTATATTCATTTTATTTTACTAATTTATCTTCACAAAATGATTTACCTATGCCTAAATTAAAGGGAATCTCTTCTATCATCTCAAGCCAACCATATCAACATACTTTCTAAACATAGTTACTTTTACACACACTTTCTCTTGCTCCCCCACCTTAGGAAAGGACTCTAGTTGTGTATAACCCTTGTTATGTTAGTATATAAGAGTTTATAAATTTTTTTACTTTTCCTTGATTAAAAATAACTCTTGTTAATTGATTTAATGATTATTAATAAGTTGGAACACTTTTTAAAAATGTAATTAATACGTAACATGAGTTAGAAATAATGCATCTAATGATCTAATGATTAGTTGAGGTTTGATGTACAAGATTCTTGATACCATGTTTAATGAATTATATAGACATAAATTGAGAGAATTATAGGATGAAAATAAGGATTTTAATTTTGGTTTTTATAGCTAATAATAACAGTTTTTATTAATCAATTGGAACGTTTAAAAAATGGAAAATCTAACAAATTCGCATGAAATATCCAAATAGTCTTAGCCACCTAACAACCTATACAACTAACCAATACATGATGAGAATAAAAAAACCATTTATAAATAACATAGGAGAACAAGCATTTCCCATAAAAGAACAACTAGGAATAGGAGAAATGGTCACACATAGTTACTTGAACTATCCTATCACTTTGTCCCAAGAGAAATTTGGGATGAAACAAGTATTAGAGATAACCCAAAGTCAATTCCCACCTACATGACTAGTAAAAAGAGAAACCTATAAGGGCAGGTGGGAGATGTCCATGGCCACCCAAGGCAAATCCTCTAAAGAAACCTATACTCAGGCTCTCCTATTCTTCCCACACGAGCTTGTCTCCCCAGTGACCATACCTATCACATCCCTAACCTCCATCATCGATTTAGTTTTTCCTACCATCATAGATTTCCTTCCCCACTTGATATCTTAGGGAGGTATTTGGCATTGATAGATTGAAGAAAGAAGAGAAGTTTATACCATCCCCAATTAGAAACTAAAATTGTGTCTCTGGAGGATCATTAGAGACCTAGATCGTTAATGGCTAAAGTTCACCATTTTCACCACCAATAAAACACCATGGCAACAAGCCCAAATAATTCCTCTATTAAAGCAACACAAATATGTTTGGATAGAAGTAATAAATTGAATGAAAATTTCTAAAATAGAATGTCACTTACAAGGACTACTTAATCAAGTTATGTAGGTAAGATTTTAGTATAATATTCAAATAGTTTGAAATGATTTCCAAAGAATCAACCACTCTAACATTGGTTAACTTATTAGTCAATGTATTTGCACCTCTAAGAACATAAGGAACTTTGAAAATTTTGAATCATCTAGTAGTAGCCTGATTTTCTTGATAAACTTATCAAGATTGCAAGATCCCATGGTACCATCAGTGATGCCATTTACCACAATTTTTAAATCACCTTCCAAATGGAGATTTTGGACACCAAGTTTGAATTCTCAAGTAGAAGCCTCCAAAGCAACCAAGAATTATGATTGATTGTTAGTTTCTTAATTGATTTTTTAGCTCTAAAATTTAGAATACTATTGTCCTCTAAACTCATGACAACTCCATTACCTAAGGGGCTTTGATTACCATTTGATGCTCTATCAAAATTAAAATTAATGCATCTAGTATCAAAAGGAGTGCAAATTGTAATTATAGGTAGGGGGTGGGGAGAATCAACTCTTTGGAGCCCAAAAATAGGCCAATGAGGACTTTGATATTATTCATGTAAGAAATAATTAAAATATAGTAATTGGTTCAAGTATAGCTATGCTATGTGCATTTTAAAATTATGAACACACACACACACACACACACACACACACACACACACACACACACACACACACACACACACACACACACGACCAATGATGGTAATGAACAATTTAGGATCAGTGAAATTATTTTAGGGGTGATCCTCTTTTATGGAATTTCTTAATTCAAGTTACTTTTCATAAATGCTAAAAAGTCGTGATAATAGGGATTATTTATTTTGGGCTATAATACATACAAAATTGTAATCTAGAGTATTGGGGTCTTATGAATGATCTTTTTATGGAAAGAGATCTTGTATTGGAAAAATTGAGACTTACCTAAGTATAGCTAATAAGCATATGTGTGGGATGATCAAAGTATAGTAATTATTAAAATAGTGATATTTCTATTAGGATATAAATGTGTTGTTTTTAAGTCAAAAAAATTGACCCATTTTTCATGAGTAGTGATTTACATGAACTCATCTCTCATGAGAATAAATTGAACAATCAACACTCATTAGATCTAGGTGATGTTTAATGAGGTGAAGGATCGAGACTTCCCAAGAGGCCACCTATCCTAGTACTACTCTATATTGATTGTGTTTAACTATGAGTTTCCTCCACGGTTAAACCCATGCATGAGAGATGGACTAATGTGTAAATCACTACTCATGAAACATGGGTCAATGAGTTTGACTCAAAAACTACATAGGTAAACCTTGATAGAAATATCACAATTTGACATACTATAAAAAACATCTCCTTCTTATCAATTGATGTTTCAAAGGGATTTCTAATGAATATTTGATAAGGAACAACACTTGGTGAAGATTTTGCAAATGAGGTTGTAATTAGAGTGAGTTTAACCATGGAGGAAACATTGAAGTTAAGCATGCTCAAGCTCGAGTAATACTGGAATGGATGACGTCACAAGAAGTCTTGGTGCTTCACCTCTATGAGAATCCCCTAGATCTAATGATTATTAAGTGTTATATTTATTCTCATGAGAGATGGATTCATTTGAGTAAATATTTTTCAATGAGTTTGACTCAAAAACTACACACTTAAATCTTGATCGCAATTTCACAATTTGACTTGTTATGGAAAATATCTCTAACCTATCAATAATCTTAAAATTGTAAGTGTTTTTCTACACAAATATAGTTTGTGAATTTCTACTATCATTAAGACATTATAAATCAAATAGTGGAAACATATGAATCAACAAAAATTACAAAATCTATACAACATATACAAAAGTAAATGTATTTGTATGCATAAGTGTACGTGTATATATGTAATACAATTATTAATGTTAGATAACCTTTTCAAATAAATTCCATCAATAAAATAAGTTCTTCATTGTACATTATTAATGTTAGATGACCTTTTTTGAAATTTTACTTGGTAGAATATAGAGTTCATACTATTGTAATGAGAATGAAAGAAGAATGTATATCCATTTCTTAGTGAATAAAAAGAAAAAGAAAAAGGATATGATATATAATATATAATAAATCATTAGGAATGGAAATCCTTACAACACAACTAAGAGGAATGGGGCTGAATTAGTCTCATGCAATATATAGCAATACAAACAAGTATGAATAAGATATAAGCTATAACCACAAGAAACACAAATTATCTCTTAAGAAAATATCATAGTGGGGATGATACCCACAAGATCATGCACTTTAATATGAAAATAAACTAATTAGTGACCTAACCCATTTAGTTGCCAATAAAAATAATTTAGTACATTAGTCACTATTATAGGAAATTCTCTATTAGAGGACACAGTGATTGTTTAAAGATTTACAACCCTATTAGTGGTTTCTAGAGAACAAAAGGCTCAATTCCTATGTTAATTTTTTAAGAAGTGAAACCTAAACACACATTTTAGAGGACTCATTATCTAAGATTATCAAGCTTAAATGAATGCTTGATGAATTGAATGAATGATAATTCAATTATTCTATGATTTGCATGAAGTGCACAAGGAATGATTATATAGATTCAACTCATACCTCTAATAAAAAATTTGACCAATGATTACATGATCTTTGATATCTAACATCAAGTCTCATACATATAAATACATTACCATATCTTAAAACCAAGGAAGTTACTTTCATTTTTACATGATACAAAGAAGCAATCAAGTTAGCCTCCTTAGATTATATCAATGCATAAATAATTATAGTGAAATAAGAAGGTGTATATGGTAACTAATATAGATATATTACTATTAAACAAAATCAAATGCACACTAATATCTACAGTGAACAATTTTCGATTCCAAAGAACACAATATAGCATGAAGTTAGCTCTCATAAGAAAATGTCCTAATGCTACATGCAAGCACCCAACACAACATGAACCAAATGAGACAAAATTATTGAAGAATGTACTAGGTAAAGTATTCTTTCATGACTTTTTCTTGCATATAATGATCCCTAATTTCAAACAATATAGACTTAAAATATGGTAACTTATTGTGGAATAATTCATGATTTTTGATCTCTAACTAGTCTACTCCAAATAGAATATAGCTCCCTAATATCATCACACAAATGTCCACAACCACTAAAATAATGTCTACACCTACTCTTCAACATAAATCTAAGTTTTCATACTAAATAATTTTATAGGAATACATGTAACACTAAGATGCATAATTTATTCAACTCATCTCTACATCCTTACATGTTGAAATAAAAGAAAAAGCCTACATATATAAAAATATTATAGAGATGATTTAGCTCAACAATAACCCAATAAAAATATCTCTTTCATCACTTAAAAAATAGCCCCCTTTGTCATTGATGTCAATACATTTATGAAAAAAAAAACATCAATCCATACCTAGAATCTCAACAAAAGTTTTAGAATATATTCAAGCATGTTCCTGGTTAGATGTAACTTTTTCCTCTATTAGGAAAAACTTCCCTTAGATAGAGGTTTATAACATAATCTCTCCCCCTTTAATATAAATTGGAAAGGGTGACAAATAATTCCTATGTCCCAAACAATCTCCCAACTTATTAACACCAAAATTATATCTATTGAATTCAATTGATCACCAAATTTTATTTCCTTAAATAAATCAATTGCCAAAAAAGAAGAAGGTAGAACTCTAGCTTAGTATTTGAATGCAAAATATGATTCTTTGGTATGTTAACAATTCTTATGTCATCATAATGAATAAAATAGGCTCATTAATCACAATGCTAATATCCTAAATAATATTTCTTCATCCATTCCAAACCATTACAATTGGGTGTAGTAGAAAAATATCATGTTTTAGACTATATTAAGATATGTAGATCTTCTTCTTTCTTAAGCAAGAGACCACTCTATTTCAGATAAATAATTGCCATGCCCAAAATTTATAGAGAAAAACTCAAAAAGCAAATTTTTTTTATGTTTTAATTTTATCTTTTATTTGTTTTGAAATACAATCTTAAGGAGTCACAACTTTATGTATGCATGTTGTAATTAGGTTGTAGAATAGTTAGGTGTTTGGAATAGTTTTTTTTAGGGTATTGGAGAAGAGGTTAAATTCATTGGAGTATGGTATTTGTTGATACCTACTACTTGCACTAATAGAAGATAATTTCTTTAATTAGTGATTTACTATAGAGTAATACACTTTAGAGTAATCATATTGCATTAATAATTCCAATTAGATTTAGACAACACGTTTGATTTTTTCAGCATACTTTCACAATTGTATTGTATTAAAATGGGTATAGACAAATAAGTTCATATTCATGCTTGGTACCAACTACTATAAAATTTATTTTTTAATACTCTATACTATATTCATAATATCTACATGCAATTTTAAGTCATGACTCATGAAACTTCTTAACTAGATACCCAAAAGATATATGTAATTGTCTACATCTCTTCATTCATTATATCATGTTTATTTTCATATATCAATATCAATTCAATTCACACTATAAGTACTACCTGGTGTGTATGCCAAGTATTATGAATGTTTAAATGTGTAACACGAGTAGAGTTTAACAACTAAATATTTAAGCCTATACATCCAATTCCAGTAGCTACTTCTCAATTTTTGAATCTAATTATACAACTAAAATTTTATAATTTACTAATTAATAAAGAGATGGTACTAATCCTAACCTCCTACACACTAGTGTGAGTTAAGTTATCATTCTAACTTGTCTTTAACTTGTTATTTTACCATCTCACTCACAAATTTCATTAATACCATACTAAATATTTACTATATTGTCTCACATTACCTATCAACTAATTAGTTTATATTTATTACTAATATAATGTATTATCATTATCAAAGGATTCTGGTTAATAACATCTAGTCTCCATCTTTATTAACTTGGCAATCCTACCAACTTCCTAGTCAACCATTCATTCATTAAATTATTTATTCTAACCCAATAGTTAATACTAACCTACAAAATTTAAATAAAATTATATTATTATACTATCTTATGTACTAGATGATTAACACAAAATATCCTACTAGCATTCACCTATTACTAATATCCTAACCATACATACTTACTAGTAGCACGTGCTTCTTAAAATCCACTTTATTCATCATTATTAACATTGACTAAGGACTAACAACTATCCTATATAAATACAATCTAACCCACACTCACTAATTTCCCACTTGCAAAACTAACACTACTAACCCATACTACATCGACCCAAACTACCTAACTAATCCCATAAAACTTAATATTTTACTAATTACAACTGACACTAACCCTCATATCCATCTCCAAACACCTCCCCATTAAACCACATTGTCCACCTATGGTTTCCTTACATCCACGTGGATGGTGGGTGAGCTTAAGGATGCAAGGGGGTCATGCCACCTAAGAAATTGTGCATCTTCTTTGAAGAAGGCACATTCCTTTTCTTTACAAGGTGAGAGAGGAGAATTAGGGAAAGGTGGAAAGTACCTACCTTGCGAAGAGTTTCAACTCCTTTGATGGAGAGAGGGTCTCCAACCCTTTTAATTAAAATGTCACAAAAAATGCCAAAAGCTAAATCTTTGTTGGGTTCTTAAGATATGTGCATGACAAGGACCTACGTTTTTTGTCCTTTATCATCTTTTTAAACTTTCCCATCATATTACCTATTGGGTTTATTATTATTTTATTCTCTCATGTAGTTCTTTTCAGATTTTGATGGGCATAAGAGATGTATTGATGGTGACTTATTCTCAAAGAATACTCATGA
Organism: Cupressus sempervirens; assembly: GCA_028749045.1. Lineage (NCBI taxonomy): Eukaryota > Viridiplantae > Streptophyta > Pinopsida > Cupressales > Cupressaceae > Cupressus > Cupressus sempervirens. The sequence continues at coordinate 710,263,643 of CM053783.1, forward strand.
GATTTGTATAAACCATATTCATCTAGGTTGTAATATATATATGGTTTCCTTACTAGAGGAGTATCATGGAATAGTCTCTTAATATTTTATTGGTATCTAATTTGGGATGGGGAATTAGTTCCATCTCCATACAAAATTTAGAGAGTTTACAATCATGCACAGGGTTGATTTTTGACATATTTTCTTCCTTTTTACTATGCCTTATATTAGGTTCACCTCCCTTACTTTAATGTTTTATGCCATGAACCTTGGTTGATAATTTATTTGATAGTACTATTAATGTTGTAATGAATATGCTTGAAATGTTAAATCTCTTGTAACACTAGAAAATCAAGGAAATATACAACTTGAAAACTTATTACTTAGTTCATACAAGCCACCTTCTTGACTTACATCAAATTTTATATCTTTCCATTGAAGAAAATAAATTATATCATCTATTAAATTTGATCCCTATGATGACAATTTTGAATGAATGGCTTGTTGGAAAAAAAATCATTATTGAAATACTTTTCATGTATAACATATTTGGATACACCTTAGTTATCTTATCGCTTGATTCATAATGAACATGATTGACTTATGTCTAAACAATAATATAAACATGAAGCACAAGGAATTATATGATATACAAAGGTTCGTCTATATTACACCCATATAATCAAGGACATTTTTATCTTCATACTAATACATATGAATGCACATCTCTAACAATGAGTCAATTTACATCTCCACAACCCTATACTGCTAACATAAATCCATGCTTCACTACAATACAAATAAGGTGGAAAATTTCCCATTACAATGCAATACCCCAAAGTCAAGGCCTTTTTCATGCTACATCAACAAATGGAAAGACATCGCAATTCTTCCTTGAATCCAATGGGCACAAGACTTGCAACAAGAATACAAAACCAAAAACCATGGATGCTCACCTCCCATCCTAGGCTTCTATGAAGCCACCCACTGAGAAAGGGAAACAAGACTAATTTTACGACAAAAAAATGGGCTAATATCTCACATAGTATGAGAAAATCACAAACTCAATAAACATACATTGACACCCTCTAGTCTACCATGAAAACCAAATAAACAAAATGATGCAACATAAAGTTAGATACCCCCTCTTTCATTTGTAGCTTGCATGTCCTTCTTTCATCTCCATATGATGTAGCTACAATTGCCTATAATGCATAGAATTAGGAAGCAAAAGACTATGATAATAATATGAGAGTACTAGAAGAAATGATATAAGCTTGAGAGAGAAAAACACCAAGGACCTAGGGACTGGAAATGAGGGAAAGAATGCTTAATTTATAATCAACACACAAGATGAGATCATTGGACTTTTCACCTTGGATATGCAACTTGGCAAGAGATTCCTTTGAGAATTCATGACACATATGACACAAGATGCCAAATGTAGGATTGTGTGAAGCTTGGAAATCAAACATGGCTATAAATGGAATAGGATCTATGATGCATCATGTGACACCTCAAACCCACTCAAAGCAAAGAATCTATGACAATGGTCCAAGTCAAATATGGACATGCTTAAGGAATAAGAATATATGGATTATCACATATTTTAGCTAAGTGTAAATGGAGAATCCACAATGTGGCATGTCCATGTGTCATAATGATGTCAATCTTGTGTTTAATATTTGAATTAAAAATCCATTATTCCAAACAAATAGAAATTAGTAAAAAAGGAATTAATGGTGGAAAATATGATAAGAAATTGTGAATTTCTGTGATTTGTGAATGATGAATCAATTAATAAATAAAATGTATTAATTGAGGATGATAATTAGGAAGAATAATTTGTAAAATGACATAGGATTAAATTATGAGTTATTTAATCCTATAGAGAAAATTAGTAAATGATTGGCCAATTTGATTAAAGAAGTCTGATAGTATCCTTTGATGAAAATGTGATGATTATTGAAATTAACTAGGATAATGATAGGTAGACCAAAGCCATGGTCAAATTGATTGATTTTATTAAAATTGATAGCATGCCAAGAACACATGACATGAATTAAGGACATGTAACACTTAACTAATATTGTAAATTCTATAGGATCAAGATTGATTAATATGGTTGATCATAATAATATCAATGAACACTGCCAATGTTATTATGATATTTTGATGATGTCATGATCTAACATTGATGGACTCTACAATGTCCATGATCAAATGACAAGAGTGATGATTTGACCTAGCACTGAGAGTCATGACAATACTAAGATTAGATTGATAGGTTTGATAGATTGATAGGTTTTCAAGGCACTAAAATCCACTAAAATGCCTAGGATTAGACAAATGATGATAGATATGGGATTTTTGACACATTCCATGTTGATTAAGACTTATTCTAGATGATTTTGGGAAGATTTGGGGTGATTCCAGGTTGATTTGATATGATTTTTGATGATGTTGAAATGGTTCTAAAATTATTTTCAATTGATGTGAAAGAGGATACAAATGATGAAAGACATTGTTGAGATATGATCAAGTTACCCAAAAGATCAGAGTTAGTTGAATGAGAAAATGGGATGAATTAGTATGAAAATGTGATGAAATCATAGATGCAAACAATTTTTCAATGTCTACAAACTAGGGCATGACCAAGTGCACCCATTGTGCAATTGGTTGTGTTTTGGGCATAGTTGGGGCATTTTGATGCCCTAAACTAGTCGTTGGACCCCGTTTGACCCCCAATTTACTCCTAAGTGCCTAGAAAGCATAGAAAAGAATGGAAAAGCATGGAAAAGAATAGAAAAACATATAAAGAATGAAAATGGCCTCAATCTACTCATCATAGGTCCTATATCTTCCTGTTGTCAGAAGGTATGCACTTTTTCACCATGATGTTCCTCCCTACGTAACCAGTCCATTCTACTTGCTCCAAAGCCCTTTCCTACCAAATGTAAGGGTGAAAATGGATTTCAAAACCCTTTCCAAGCCCTTTTAAAGTTTCTTTCTAACTAGATGGATGTGCAAGAGGCTATTTCTATGTTGGTCACGATTCCTTTTTGCACTCTAGATCCCATAACTTTCACACTTTAGCTCTGATTTATGATCTGTTAGTTGATGTGGTTTTGTCTTCTCATTGTCGATGAAAGAGACCTTTCATATAACTATGTTGGTTAGTTTCTAAAGGGGTTACCAATATATACCACCATTACTAGGGCATGTTTTTATGACTTTTTCATCAGTGTTCTTTGACACAATGCTCTAAATCACATTGTATCAAAGAGAGGAAAAATGTAGATGCTCAAAAATGGTTCACATTTATGGTTTCGTCACATTTTCATAGTAATTCATCCCATTTCTAATTATAATAACTTTGATCTTTTGGCCAACTTAATCATATCTCAACATTGTTTGTCATCATTCATATCCTCTTTTACATCAATTGCAGATAATTTTAGAACCATTTTAACATCATCAAAAATCATATCAAATCAATTGAGAATTTATCAAATCAACCTAGAATCACCCCAAATCTACTCATGATCATTCCAAATCAGTCTTAATCAACTTGAAATGTGTCAAAAATCCCAAATCTATCATCATTTGTCTAAGCTTAGGATTTTTTGTGCCTTTCAGTGCCTCAGAAACCTATCAATCTAAACTTTGTACTGTCATGGCTCTTAGTGCTAGGTCAAACTATCATTCTTGTCATTTGATCATGGATGTTTTTAAGTCCCTCAATTTTTGTTCATGACATCATAAAACCATCTTAATAACATTGACAACATCCATTGATGTTATTATGATCAACCATATTAATCATTCATGATCCTATAGCATTTACAATATTGGTTAAGTGTTACATGTCATTTATTCATGTCATGTATCCTTGGCATGTTATCAATTTTAATCAATGAATCAATTTGACCATGGCTTTTTTCTACCCATCATAATCTTAGTCAATCTCTATAATTGTCACATTTTCATCAAAGGATACTATCACACTTATTTAATGAAATTGGCCAATCATTTACTGATTTTTTCTATACGATTAAATAACCCATAATTTAATCCTATGTCATTTTACTAATTATTCTTCCTAATTATCATCCTCAATTAATTAATTTTATTAAATAATTGATTCATCATTCACAAACCATAGAAATTCATAATTTCCTATGTCATATTTTCCACCATTAATTCCATTTTTACTAATTTATATTTGTGTGGAATAATTGATTTTTATTCAAATATTTGATATAATATTGACATCATCATGACACATGGGAATGACACACTATGGATTCTCCATTTAAACTTGGCTAAGATATGTCATAATTCATATATTCGTATTCCTTATGCATATCCATATTTGGCTTCCATTATCATAGATTCTTTGCTTTAAGTGGGTTTGAGGTGTCACATTATGGGTCATAGATCCTCTTCTATTTATAGCCATATTTGACTTCCACGCTTTACACAATCCTAAATTTGGCATCTTGTGTCATATGTGTCATGGATTCCTAAAGGAATCTCTTGCCAAGTCCCATATCCAAGCTGACAAGTCCAATGCGCTCATTTTGTGTGTTGATTATAAATTGAGCATTCTTCCTCTCATTTATAGTCCCTAGGTCCTTTGTCTTTCTCTCTCTCAAGATTAAATCACCTTTTCTATTACTCTCATATCATTGTCATAGGCTTTTTCTTCCTAATTGCGTAGAAAGAAGGACATGTGAGCTACAAATGAATGAGGGGGTATCTTACTTTATGTTGCTTCCTTTTGTTTAGTTAGCTTTCATGGTAGGCTAGAGGGTGTCAATGTATGTTTATTGAGTTTTTTATTTGCTCATAGTATGTTAGATATTAGCCTATTTTATAGTCCTACAGTGGGGAAATTCTCATTGCGATGTAGTGCACCAAATGCAAGGCCTTTTACATGCTACATCAACACATGGAAAGACATCACACTTCTTCCTTCAATCCAAAGGGGAAAAATGTGCAACAAGAACACAAAACCAAAAACTATAGAGGCTCACCTCTCATCCTAGGTTTCTATGAAGCCACCAACTAGACAGGGGAAACAAGACTCAAATGGGTTGCACTGAAGCATAAAAAATGCATACAAATTAGCATTACAACACATATAAGTTTCTTCCAATGCTTAACAAAATGATACACCATTGGAATTATTAATACACTGGGTGAAGGTGCACTCTTCAAAGAGGAGAATGCCATATCCAAAGTAAAAATATCAAACTACAATTACATTTTTTTGCCTCTCAATGCTATCATAAAATCTCCCCTTCCTTACACAATCCACTTATTCTTCCCAAAAAACAAAAGGAATATGGCTTCAATGGAGCCCATACTCCATGAAAGAAGAAGTAGTCCTCACTATGAGGTAATTTCTCCCAACTACAATGTTGAGCCAAAGAAACCCCTTCACTCAAGGCTTCTCTTCCCTCATAAGGGTGAGTGAAATCTTCACACCAATTAATAAGGCAATATTTCCCCCAAAAAAAACAAAACGATCAAGAAAGAAAACCAAGAAAATATATGTAACACAAATCACAATTACACCATCACAACACAATATAAGGATTTACAATGACAATGTATGAAACCCACAACAACAATACATGCTTTCTACTTCATTGTGAAAATACAAAGATAGTCATGGTTTGAGCACCAACCCTGGTCCAAGCTAAAGGAAATGATAGTTGATGAAGAGCTCCCTTCTCCTTAGCTTCACCTCTAAACTCTTAACTATCTCTAAACTTAGAGGAGGGTGAACACCCCACTAGTTTGTCCAAGTCTCCCTAAAAAGGCTCTCCTACTATCTATTTTGGAAAAAAATTATGCCACTACCTCTGACAACCTTTTCCTTTCCCCACCCCTCTTCTCACCCACCCCCACCCCCACTGTCCCCAAGTTTTCTATTTTTTAATTAGTGGAAAAATGGGGAAGAACTCATATGACAACTCAATTTTTGAATTCATAGAAAAATGCATTTGTAAAGGCCCCCCCTAGGCTAGTTAAGCATTAACATGGTCAAATTTAGGCCCCTAATACATTATACTAACATATGGGTAGCTTAGTTTTACAAAAGGGACACTTTGGGACCACATAATGACCCTTTATAACCCTAGTCAAGTATGAATTTGAACTTATCTTTGATATTGACTCATCCTCCCTTATCAAGTAGGTTTACTTAATCTTTATAAAGGTAATTTTTTTAAGGGTTAAATGCTACCATGAGCAAATCCCTAGGTGAGATGTCATTAACACACACCAATCTACAATTGTCATGTGACACATTAAAGCACATTACAAATCATCATGACATGTCCCTAATGCATCTTTGAGATTAAAATTTTCACACATAGGCAAGCTTACATTAATGAAATAAAATACACAACAATGAAGCTTTTGAATCTTCCAAAGATTTTCCTTGGTTAAATAATGTTCACATGAGTTCCAACCTAGTTTCCCTATTAACTTTTCATTGTTCCACTTCCTATATACTAAACTTGAGCATCAGTAGTCTAAAGGAAGGCCACATAAAATACATATCATGAATGCATATAAACTCCAATGTTACATAATCCATATTAACACAATTCAATTAATTTATTTTTTTCCTTAATCATTTCAAATAAAACATCAAAATATTAAAGTATCAAAACTCACATATCACATTTAATCTTAAATAAATATGATCAAAGTAACATTTTGCATCACATAATAATCTAATTTCTACCATACCATGTGTAAAGTTGCATCCATATTTGTTCTATCATCCCATACAAAAAAAATTGGTTTTTAATACATATTATAAATGGAAATCACCACCATAAATACCAAATTCAATAGATAATATAAGAAACTATCCATCTAAGCCTTGAATAAATGTCAAAACATCCAAATTCCAAATATCAAAATGCAACTAAAATGTCTATTCTATGACGGGTCAGTGTGAGACCTCACAATAATACTCCTCCACTTGTTTTTCTCTTACCATGTACACCTTGGTGCCATACATCAGTGTAAAAAAAGAATATAAATTGAAATCATCAGATCGATCATACCAAAAAATAATAATCTAATGATCCTTTCAAATATTGCATTATTCTCTTCCTACATGTCAAATATGTTTCCTTAGGTTCTATGTGAAATCTTACAACAATTACAACTTCATTAGATATATCTATTTTTGTACAAGTTATACATTGGAATCATCTAATCACTTTATCTATATCTTGTGTGAAGTATACGTAGTTAATCGTTACTAGAAGACAATTTATAACCTACAACTATATGTTTTTCTAGTGGTTTAATTTTTTCCATATTAAACTTTCTCAACGAATTCTTATAGTACTTAGGTTTATGATGTAGGATTAACTAGTCACATAAGGGAAATCATGCATCACCCAAAAATTTTATTGTTTTAGTTTCCATTTATTATGTGTGTATTTTTGGATACCCATTTGGCCAAATAGAGATTCCAAATCTTATAGTTCTACTATTACCTTTATGGGTTAGTGTTTCTACGAACCTCAACCTATGCACAAATGCAAAATTATGGTTAGTTTGCTATAGAGACATAGTTGGGTAGAGTAAGAGGGTGTAATTTGGAGTGAAAGTTTTAATTATAATTTCAAGCACTACAAAAATGCATCAAGTCTAAATATTTTATGGTTTAAAAGCTATGACAATTTTAAGTTGCACGGATACCTCCTCAAAATGCTCCAGAGCCTACTTTGAGGCACTAAATCGCCTTGCATCACCTTGAAAATTGAAGGGAAAAAATTTGAACCCATTAACATATAAATGTACATATTTCATCAATTAGAGTCTCAAATAAAAATTTACTCCTCCTAGAAGTTGGACTACCATTTATGAAACCTTCTAATTTTACACTAATTTCTAATGTGACTTCTAGAACCTTCTATTTTGGAGGTGGCCACCACGTGGAATAATATAAAACATATTCATAATAATAAACCTAATTTAGGCTACTTAGGGTCAATTATTGCAATGTAAAGTTAATTATTGTGGACTTTGGAAGAATGTATTGTGAGAAGGGTGTTTCTCTAGAAATTGATAATATTACAAGCTCATAAGGGATGTAGTCAAGCCTATTTTTGATGCAATGAATGTAATATTATAGCATTTTGAATAATGAAAGTCTCATTTCCTATTGTGTAAAATAATTTCTCTAGTTGTCACCACATCATGTAATATTAGGGTGGGAGTTCCAGAGTGTGTAGAAAGATCACTAACTATGAGTCATTTTGCACCATGATACTCTAATTGTGAGTTCAAGAGAGTGAGAAGATGTCTCTTCAATGAGAACCAAGGATAACTTCAATGGATAATATTAGCCAAATGGTTAATCTCACTCATTAGGGACCTTAGATTTGGCAATTCTTTTTGCACTTTTTGGGTGTCCATGTCACCTGCACTTTGCCAAAATTGGGGCCCATGCTTAGGCTAATCGCCAATAATAATACATAAGTATTTATATTTTAGTGATGACTTCACCAATGGAATCTAATTTTTCTACATAGTAAATTAAATTTGTTTGCCTACAAATTTTAAGGCTTATTTTAATTGATGGTTGTATTTTCCAATATTTGGTCATAATTTAAGTTACACTACAAATAGTATGTAGATTTTACATGCATCTCGATTCTAAAAAATTGTTGTGAAATTTTTATCCTTTTCTTAGTTTGCCATGAAATAGATTTGATTAGGGATGCATATCTTTACTTTGGAAACTTTCTTTAAAACTTGGTGTCCTTTTATAATTTTTTCTTGAAATAGTATTTAGGCCATTGATTGAAGATCATCCAACTATTAAAAATAACAGGGGGGACTTCCTCTAGATCACCATTCAATAATTTTGAGGGAAATTATAATGATAAAAGTGGGCTACACCTTAAAGTTTCATAACTAATGAGGCTTCATATAATAATACTAATAATAACAAGAACAATAATAAAAAGAATAAGATTAAAATTGTTGTCTCTAGGTATGTGTAAAATTTTCCATGATTTTCATCAATAATGAAAGATTCATGAGGCTTCTATAGAATTTTCACATGATTGAAAAACAATCGCCAATAAAATTTTAAAAACTTGTACTTAAAAATAAAAAATTTCCAATAGAGAATAATTTGCATCCATAGAACTAATATTTGATTCGCCAAAATTTTATACTATTTTCTAATGTGGGGTTTCTCAAAGTTGTCCTTGATGAGAACATGATGGAATGGCTGAAGGTGTTCCCCTTGAGGTTCAAGCCCTCTACCTAGACAAGTTAAAGAATTGCAGTAAGTGATCTATAGAAGGATGAATTTTCCCATAAGGAATGAAAGTGAAGACTTCAAAAGATGCTTACGGTACATGATCCTTGTACCGATTTAGTCACAATTGGCTAGATATAGCTAGGTTATGTTCTTCTCTTTTCTAGGTAACTTTAAGAAATCCTTACCAAAAAAATGCCTAAAATGCTAGCAAATCCAACACTTTGTGGGTACGAAAATTTTAATGTTGAGGGCAATTTTTGTTTTCCATATAGGGAAATAAAATATTATATGTTGGCAATTTTTTCTTGCCCTAGCAAAAATCATTTTAAATGTAGTGAAATAATTGTTTTTTTGCTAATAGATAAATAAATGATGGCTATTTTTTCTCTTGCCAAAAATGAATTAATAACGTCAAAGGAAAATCACTTGGTTTGTGGGAAAATGAATAATAATGGTCTTGGCTAATCTTCAATGGTAAAGTAAAAAATTATTTAATCTGAAAGTGAAATTTACACATTTATTGGCTAGTGACTATACTAAGTGTTGAGTAGTCACTTGAAGTTTGAACTTCTGTACTATCTTAGGTCTATTATTAATAATATACTAATGTCATTACATTAATGTCACTATTACCAAGTGGGCTACAATTACTTTTTTATTGTTAATAGTAAATACAATAATTTTATTGACCATTGATTGATTAGAGATCAACAATAGAAGATGTATTTTGGGACCACTCCCTTGAAAATACTTGGAGTCACATGAAATTATCTAGAATGGAGACAAGTGAAAAGGTTTGCATAGAAATCATTACTCAATGTCAGGCACTATCAACTTCCATTAAATAGCCTCTTCAATTCCTCTTTCATTATAATTTCTCATATTCTTCAATTTAAATTTAGTTTGCAGTTGCACATTATAGAGTTTCTTGAGTCTTAGCAATGGATACGCCAATTCACTTGAAATGCATTATAATGGCTCTACAAAAGCCCTTTTTGGGTAGGATTCTTGATGATGTGCTTGCCATAGTTTACAAGCTAGATGCCCAAAGTCATGTTAGCTACCATGCTATATTCATGGTCCTTGGCCATGAATTCTTGAGAAATGATAAGAGGTATTGTGTGTCCATGGATATTACCTCCTACTTCCTTGCATCTCTTGTCAACCTTGAAGGCAGTCAAATACACATTCTAATACTTCTACAAAATATTTTTAAGAAAAAATTTTTAGAAGATGATGTCAAAATTTTTGTTTTGGCTGAGAGGGTACTGGGGCTGGGCATTGGCATTCCTTTTGTAGTTATAATAGACATGTACTGGGAGCAAGGCATAGAGAGCATTATACAAAAGCATCCATTCTTGCTCGACATGAATGAATGAAAATTGACTCACCATAGGAAGTGGGCGTAGCTTGGAAGGTATTTTCTATAAAAGTGGTTATTGTTGGACAATGTCAGTGAGACTGACTTCACATAGCTGGATGAGTTTATCAACATCATCTTCTCCAACCGATTCCTTATGGAGGGACTTGAAGACTTTTTGATTGAAGGCTTCAAGCCCTAGGCCCTTTAGCCCATTGATGCTTCTAGCCTCCCTATCCCCTAGTTCCCTATTCTCTATTTCCTGAATACAATTTCCTTAACCATCACCCTTTGGGAAAAAACATTTTTTTAAGATATTTGTATTTTTCTTTGGATTGGGTTTTTCCCTTTTCTATAAATTATGAAATAGTAAAACCAGGTTGATTTAATCACCTATTATGAATATCTATGCTATGAATCAATATTATGTTCATTGTATAGTCTAAAATGTTATCAATGAAAACAATAGTTATTGGCTTATCAAATCATTGTTCTTGTTAGTTTAGGACTTTTTTTTTGGCATCTCGATTCTCAATGCACTATTGAAATGTTAGAGTGTGACTTTGTTAAAAATAATTAACTATTAATAGTTATAAAGTTAGAACCTAGAAACAAAAAAAGGGTTTCAACAATCCCTTTATGATTTCATATAATATAGTTGATTAACAATTTATAGTAAAAGAATTATTCAATAAAAAATTATACAATTAAAAGTTTTGTAATTTCTAAAAACTATTTTTCTCTAATCTAATTGGTTAAAACAAATGGAGTGATAAGAGCGGATTTCAAGGAAAACTAAAGATTATAACCTTAACAAAGTTAAATATAATTTTGATAATTTATGAGTCAATTTTTTATTTCATACCTCTCTTGTCTCGTATTCCTAACTTATTTTCATTATGAAATCTTTTAAATAATTAAGAATAGTTTATAAACAATTATCATAATTTTCAATATATATTAATAATTTATAGATAATTAAACTATATTACATTTTAGTTTTGAAACTAAATAATAAATATGAATAAAAATATAGCATTTGCAATTATATTTTTAAATTGTAATTATTTTATTTGCATTAAACTATTGTCATTATTATTTCATATATTGCACCAATTTTATTTTATAAAATTTAATATATCTTCATTGAATTTTTCATATCATATTTACAATAAAAAATATATGATAGAAAAGAAAATCATTTCTATAATAGAAAAGTAAAATCTTTTATTTATATTATATTACAAATATTATAATAATAATTATAAATAATATTATATATATATAATATTTAATATAAATAATTAAATTAACATCATGATTTTGACATGCTCAAACTTAAAAGTAAAATAATAATAATTAATAACAATTTCTTTAACAATATTTCTTTCAACATTTTTCTCTATATTAATTAATATGCTATGTAAATTCTTTTCAATGGTCGTGGCTCTATTTTAGGCCAAATTTTAAAAGATTGAAGATAAAGTCTATTTCTACCCGAAACTAGGACATGTGTACTTGAGGATTCTACTTGAAATCCTGACCATTGCATTAAAAAAAAGATTGATGACCCAAGATGAATTTTAGGCTGACTCGAAGAATGCTTTCACATGTGCCTAGATTCATTTAGAATCGTGACACGTGTCTAGTCACTGGAAGACTTGGTTGATATTATTAATAATTATGTTTATAAACAATTATCACAATTATCAATATATGTTGATAATTTATAGATAATTAAACTATATTACATTTTAATTTTGAAACTAAATTATAAATATGAATAAAAATATAACATTTGTAGTTATATTTTTAAATTTTAATTATTTTATTTAAATTAAACTATTGTCATTATAATTTATTATTAGTACTTGTCAGTAGGCTTAGGGCTAAGACCTAAATATTTCATTCTCAATGTGATTCATTAACATTAATATTTTTATTTTATTTTATGTATGTGCATTGGTTTATATTTTATAATTTAATAAAAAAAAATTTATAAATTATAATATGTTTTTTCCATTGAATTAAAAATAATATTACTTATATTATATAATCATTTAAGAATGAATATTTTAATAAAATTATTATTATTTATTATATAATAGAACATATATATATCAATGATTATATTTATGAGTAAAATTTAAACTTAAATTAGCATCATTATACAAAAATATAGTTATATAATATTTTTATCAATTAAAATATTTATATATTATAATAAATTTATTAAATTTAAATTAGATTTATATAAAATCTAAAGGAAAACGACAAGTACTAGTGGCACTTGTTTCATATCTTGCACCAATTTTATTTTATAAAATTTAAGATATCCTAATTGAATTTTTCATATTCTCTTTATAATAAAAAGTTTATGATAGAAAAGAAAATCATTTCTATAATAGAAAAGAAAATCCTTTATTTATATTATATTATAACTATTATAATTATTATTATAAATTATATTTTATATATATAAAAGAATATTTTATATAAATAATTAAATTAACCAAAAATTGGGACATGTGTACTCCAAAATTCTACCTAAAATCTTTACTCTTGACTAAAAGAAAGATATACGGCCCAAGATGAATTTTGAGCTGATTTGGAGAATGTTTCCCATGTGCCTAGATTCATCCAAAATTGTGATACGTGTCCTTGACAAGTGTGACAATTAACAAATGTCACAACTCCAAATGACTCTTGAAAATAGTGATAGCATTCAACAAATTGACCCAAAAATCATATCGATAATTAAGTTTGATTTTTATTAAATTATTATTTTTTAAATAAAAAATTTATTCAAATGTATATTAATGTAATAAATTTTTACTTTTTATTATTATTGTTATGTACATTACTACATTATTGAGTCTTGAGTCTTTATTTCATTTACATGTCTATTGTACATACTATTAGTAAAGTACCTAAAATCATTAATTACTTAATACTTTCATTTTAACTTTTAACTATTAACCTTCTATGTTTTTAGAGTATAAATTTGAAAGTTCTCCCAATTAAGAGTCTAATATGATAGGGTTTTCAAATTTCAAATTTTCAAACACTGTTAGAATTCCATTTTGTGTTCTGAAGATTAAAAGTTTGAAACTTGAGTATCAAATGACAATATTAATTATCCAATCTTGATTATGGATATTTAATTTTTTTTAAAGAAATTTCATTTAAATTTGTAGTAATAGAAGTCTTGATTTTAATTGTCTTACGTTTATAGTTTATATTTTTTAAATAGGGCCTAAAGAAGAATTTTTTGTAATAACTAGTAGCAGGCATGGGAAAAAAAAAAGGCTGAAAACCTCTCGTATGAGTGTAAGCATAAAGGAAAAGAAAGACATTATAGAACTAAGGCAAATGCTACAAACCCCAAGTTTCACCGATGAATGTCATGATTTTTTTATCCTATTATCCATCAAAATTTTGGAATTATGGGAATTAGATATTCATTTTTTAATAAGTGGAAAGATCCAAAAAATGGGAGAAATTATTACAAATATAACAATTGTATTCATGCGCATACAAATAAACTAGCTATTTTCATTACTAGATTAGAAAACCTCATTGTACCCGAAGTAATACCTTGCCCTAAAATTGTAATGCTATGTGCTTAGAATTATGATAACAATAGAAAGGCAACTGTAAACCAAAACACTCAGGATGAAATTTTATCCATAACTAAGAGTGATTTTTGCACTCTATTGGGACAAGGGCTAGGGTTTAAAATAGAAAGCTTTAAAAAGAGCATTGACTTGGATAAACTAGCACATGCTTATGAAAAACTAGAAATATTTTTAGAATATTCATATAATAAGGGATTAATAAAATCAGAGTCCTCTAATAGTGTTACACTCAACATAGACCATATGCCTCCTTATCAGTGTGATATTTTTGTGCCATGGGTTTAGAATACTATTTCTTTGTTATCTTTTTGTCTTGGATTGGATAGTAACAAGGAAGTGGGGGCCATTGTTCTTGAAATGAATTATAATTTCCATTGTCAAGGTTAGTCAGTTGAGAAGGTAGATGTAAGATATAATTTTTTTCAGCACATTGTTGAATCTATGCAACAACAATTACTAATGATTAAACAAAGTACAAATAAAGGCAAGATGAAGACATTTAGGTTCACATGTTACTTGTGCTACCTTCTTTTAGCAAAGCATTGCACAATATTTGAGACAAAGAACAATAAGCTTGATATTGAGGTCTATAAGCTTGATGAGAAAACCAAAACAAAATTAGAGACTCCAAGTTTGGTATATGAGTGGACACATAGGATGAAGATGACTACTAAAAATAAAAACTACAGCCATTTTGCAGATTTTTTTTTGCCATCTATTTACCAAAAAATCACAGGCACTTCGATGCCTAGATTGCATGTGTTTTGTAAAGATTGCATTCAATTGGGAAGTTAGATTCAGTTGGCTGACTAGTTCTTCATGGAAGAGTACACTATCTTAGGGTTTAATGGTTCAGTGGTTGAACCTTGAAAACTTCTAATGCATGTCATAGAAAAGGTTTTTGCCTTAGAATATGTATGGAATATAGGGTGCACGGGTGAAATTTTCAATGGACGACAAAAGAAAATGATATTTACTTCCTTCCTTTCATAGTTGGAGGCCTCACATTTGACAGAACAGCTTTCAAAGTGGCAAATGAATTGGTAACATTTTTTGGCTTTGATTTTGTCAGACACTAGAATATGATCCACTGAACATTATAAAAATGAGACTTATTACTAACGGGAACTCTACAAGAAAATATCAACATTAGGAGATGCCATTGATAGAAAATTTAAAAGACAAGGATTCATGGGATGAGGTTAAGAAAGAGATGGAGAAACATCGAACAAAATAATATTTCAATTCAAGAATTGTCAACCCAAATTACGACATTGCATATATCAGAGTCACACAAAAAAAAACCTCTAATATACTTAAATTTCTATAAGAAAGCATGTGATCCTTCTAGGAGGTCTATGCCAAAAGAAATTAAAGAGGAATGAACATCTGCATCATGGTGCCAAACAAGGATGATTGGTTTTTGAAAAATGAGGCAAAATTTGCGTGAACAAAAGAAATTAGTAGGTTTTGAGGAGATTGATGAGGATAAATTTTTTAGTGATTATTGGAATAAATATCATCCAACTATACTATATGATTTTGGTAGTTGCAGTGACATTGATAATGAAATACAAAAGGACCTTGAGTCTGATGTCGATATTCAATGTATTCAAGAGTCTAGGTCAACCAAGGGCAGAGATATTTTTAAACTTCAAATGAGTGATTCTATTAAACAAACATATAATAAAGGGGTAACTATGATACAAAAAAATGGGATATGCAAGTATAGGGCCCATTGGTGCAACTGGTGAAGGGATTTGGAATCCAGTTTTAGTACCACACCAACCCAAAAGAGGATGCAAACCAATCATTGGACTCTCTAAGATTGAATATGATTCATCTAGAAAGGGAAAAAAAATTATACTCCTTCTAAAGGTCATCCAAACACATTATTTGTTAAATCTTCAAATCTAGTTGTAATTGATCCCACTAGCACTGGCACTAGCACTAGCATGGATGAACCTTGTGCAAAAAAGTAAAAAATTATGAGAATTAAACTACAATCAATGCCAATAGTTACTTTACAAATGTATGCAATAGTAGCTTCTATACAAAACCTAGAAAATAGTCCTAAAATGTCAAGATTTGGAATGGACCATCTTCAGTCTCTTGGCAATCCTCAAAATACAATTGTAGGTGGAGTAAATTTAACTAGAGTTGGAGGAGCATACAATGATACAATTGCTAATTCACCTTTCAAACACTCAATTGTGTCAACAAACCCAAATTTTAGTTTGAATAAGTTTGCATCAAGCTTTGAATAAACAAGCGAAAGAAATAGGCAAATTATGAAGACTATAAAAAGTGATGCACTTGTTGAATGTTAGGGATCTACTAACAAGATATTTCCAACATATGATCCAAATAATGAAATGAAGAACCTCATAGCTATTATGCCCTTGGGTAGAGATAATAATTCACTAAAAAATATAATAAATCATAGTGATTAGAAAGTTATCTATCTTCAAATGGATTTGTCAAAAGTGAAAAATATTGACAAAATCAATATATCGAAAGAGAGCAACAAAAAGGTCTACTCTACACATCTACAAGGGGAAAGGGAAAAAAAAGGCTTACAAAGTAAAGAGAAAAGTTATAGATAGACCTTGATAATGTGAAGGCCAAGTAAAAAGAAATAGACAATAGCTTCAAAGAATCGAAAAATAGGATAAAGAATTCTTCTCCTAAAGAGGAAATTGTCCATCAAGAAAAGATGAATGAACAAAAGAAAATTTGACTAAAGAATTGGATGAATGCCAAAAAAGAATTTTATATGAGAAAATCCCTACTACAAAGTTGTTCAAGTCTATAGAGAGTTGTGGACAGGTCAACAATAAATTAAAAACTGACCTAGACACTACTATCGAGGAAAATAATAATTTGAAGATTAAATTAGAGAATGAATAGAAAAAAGATGAGTCCAAGCAAAGGATAATTTATAATTTGTAGAAGGAATTGGGAAATGAGAAGAAAAAAGAGGAGTCAAGTGCAAACACAATCCACAATTTGAAAAAGCAATTTCAGAATATGAAAAGAAAAAGTCAATTGCAAAAACAATCCTTGATTTGAAGAAGGAATTGGAGAATGTGAAGAAAATGGAGTCTAGTGCTACTGCAAGCACTAACACAATCTACCATATGAGGATGGAATTAGACAATACAAAGAAAAAAGAGGAGTCAGCGACAAAGAAAATCCTAAATTTGACAAAGGAATTAGAGAATGTGAAGAAAGAGGAGACTACTCAAAGACTCCATGATTTGAAAAAGGAATTGGATAGTGCGAAGAAAAAAAAGAGTCCACTGCAAAGACAATCCATGATTTGAAAAGGGAACTCAAGGATGAGAAGAATAAAGAGGTAACTACAAAAAATACGATCCAAGATTTTAAGAAGAAATTGGAGGATGAGAGGAAGAGAGCAACTAATTGGCAAGGGCAGTTAGAGGAAATACTGAAAAAGAGTGAAAAAGAGATGTCTAAAATGAAGAAAATGATGGAGAATGTAATTGCACAAAATAGAATGACCTCTTCTGAAGACCATCATATGAAGGATACTATAATAAACATGTTTGAGCTTATCAAACAAGTAAACTCAGACAAAATAATGAAAAATAATGACATTTTGTTTGAGTGGTTGTATTTAAATAACAATCTCAAACTTCTGTTTGAAAATGTAAAAATAGATGTTCATAGTAAAAGAAGACCCTTCAACAATTCCTTAAGAAATATTGCTAACCAAATTTTGAATAGAGTACGGAGATCCAATGATAGGGATTTGGAAAACCATGAAATAAATTGCTTGGATGCCTCTGTAATGAACTTTGTTATCTATCACAATTATGAACAAGTAATGGAAATAGATGAAGCTCTCAAATTTGCTTCTAAAGACTTGATGAAGATGAATTACAACATACCAGCTAAATGTTGGATTACCAAATCTAGCTAAATTAGATGGAAAATTCATTAGACAAGAAGATTACATGAAAAAGTTGCAAGGTCCACCATGAATTCTAATTTAGGCAACTTGCCCAAGGAAACCATGTTGGAAATGATTGAAAAAATCATGAATGAAGAATAATGGAACTGGTAAAGAATTTTTTCAATCATTTTTTTGTCATTGATGTCAAACTTGCTACTTGCAAGAATGGAAATTGCTTAAGTGATCCAAATACTATCAATTGGTTGATTGACAAGGAGGAGGCAATCAATAAGATGTAACTAGAGCACCTAGAGAAAGGTTGAAGTTATGATGTTGTAATGAAGTATAACAATCAGCTAAGCCATTGATGAAATAGTGTATTGATGACATACTCTAAGACATAGGGGATGGAAAGACTAAGACACATCAAAGATGTAAGGTTTAACTAAGTCATTTTTAGAACTTGACTAAGTTCATTTGTGAGTGTTGAGTAAGCTAGTTAAAGCCAAGCAAGTTCAATTTTAGTGTGTGCCAAGCAATCCTTTAGGTGTCGAGCATCAGGAAAAGGTAGTGGATGTTGAGCAATTCTTTAGGTGCTGAGTGATTCAAGAAAATAGAAGAAGCTGAGAAATATAGGAAAGCTTCAGGTGATGAGTAAAGAAAAAACTATAGAGGATGTTAAGCAATCCAGAACTAGATAGTGTCGAGCATCAGTAAATAGTAGTAAAAGTTGAGTAACCTAGTTAATGTCGAGCATCAGTAAACCAATGATGTCAAGTTGCTATATTATTTGTTAAGTCAAAAGATTCACTAGTTCAGTAACGTTAAGTTTGTTACATTGAATTTTGTGAATTAGTTGGATGATAAGGATGATCAGTAGATGTCACAGAATTTCATGTAAACCATGCAAACCAATTTTGAGCTAATACTGATGGACTTATCATGAAGTTTATGGAAGAAATAATTTGGAGGGAAAATATTAGGGTTTTCTCAAATCAAATCAAATTAATGAGCAGGAAGATTTGAGCAGGAAATGAAGAACGTAACTTCTTTATAAGGAGTTACAGGTCAGAGATCAAAGTGTGGTCATGTGAAGAAGCCAAGAGAAGGCTAGTATTAAGTAAGAGGACACAGTGAGCAGTAAGCACAGAGTATCAAGACTTTGAGTTGATCAAAGTGACCATAGAGTGCATTGGCATAACAAGTGGAAGAACTCAAAGAGATATATCTTGAAGGGTGGACAAGCTGTCAACACTGCAAGGAATAAAAGCCAAGAAAAGAAAAGAACTGAAGAGTGATCTAAAATCTGCAAGGTCAGAGTTACAATCTTTATCAGGTCAAAACCTTTCTAATACTTTCTTACCATTGTTTTAGACATTGAAATCCTACATTGCTAGGTTAGCTTAATAGCTAGGTGGATAAGCTTCAAGAAAAGGATAGAAGATCCCCAAGAGAAGGATAAGAGATCCTTAGGAGAAGGATGGGAGATCTTTAGAGAGGGATAAAAGATTCTTTTGAGAAGGTGACTATAAATCCCATGGACTTGGGTGGTCCTAATAGCTCTATGTAAATCCTTTAATAGGGTGGCATTCTAAGTTGAATGTTCTTAAGTCCTCTAACAAGGCACACTCCTAACAAGCTCTAAAAATCCTTTAACAAGGTCACATCTGACAGTGTGTAAAGCCTTTAACAAGGTAGGCCTTTAACAGGGAAAACCATCAGAAGTGGTTGAAATCAATTACGTAGTTATTTTGTCGGTGTCATCCCCACCCCAGTTCTACCTTATTATTCCTAGAGGGTTTCTGGGTCATCAAAATCCTTTGTGTTATGGTGTGATGCATGTTTACTTTTCATAATTGTTTAATGTTTAATTGCATGCATGATAATTTCAATTATATGCCATTAAGGATTTGACAAGAAGGTAAAAAGGCTAGTACTTCTGATTCACCCTCATTTTATTAAAAAAATTGTATTGGACATTATTAGACCTTGAATACCTAATTCACCCCCCCTCTTAGTTATTCTAAAAGAATTCTAACAATTGGTATCAGAGCCTATTTCTGATTTGTTTCAAGGTACTATCAACAAGAAGATCAAGATGTCCAAGAGAGAAATTCCCAAGCCAAACAAAGACAACTTTGTTGCATGGAAAAGTTTAATGAAGTTGCTTGGATCAATAGGTGACTATGCACAGACCTCAATCATAGTTGATCATGTAGACCTTGTAAGACCCCTCACTTTAGAAGACATGAACAAGAAGGAGTACAAGCAAGCAATGTTAGAGATTGCTTCAGCACTAAGCTATGTTGAGTATGATGACATCAAAGAATGTCGTACTACACATCAGATGTGGGAAACATTATCAAAAATCTATGGAGGAGATGATAATGTCAAGAGAGCCAAAAGAGAGAGCCTAAGAGGAAAGTTTGATGACATGTAAATGGAAGAAGGAGAGAATGTTGCTCAATATGGTGCAAGGATGAAAGAAGTGGTAAGTGCCATAAGAATCCTAGGAGGATAGTTATCAGAACAAATAGCATGTAGCAAATACTTGAGAACTTTTCTTCCTATCTATGCTATAAGAGTATTAGCCATCCAAGAGCTAAGATGTGTACCAGGAAACACATTTTCATTTGAAGGAGTAATTGGAAGACTCACTGCCTTTAAGCTATCCAACTTTGACAACTACAAACCAGAAAATTTTGAATCTGCATTCAAACCCAAGATGATAATAAAAGACAATGAGGAGGTGCAAACAAAGAAAAAGAGTGTTAAAGGAAAGTATGTATCTAGTGACAGGGGCACTCATGAAGATGATGTAGACCAATTGGAGGCATTACTAGCAAGAAGATTTCATTGAGGAAGAGGCAAATTCAAAGGTAAGCTACCAATCATTTATTTCAATTGTAATGAAGTTGGTCACATTGCAGCCAGATGTACACAAAAGAAAAATTACAAGGATGGAGGCAACCTCAAGAACAAGAAAAAGGACAACAAGGACTACAAAGGTAAATACAAAAGATGTTACAATGTTGAAGAAGACTCTGACGAGAATGATGATGAAGCAATCTATGTGGCTATGAAAGATGAATCAAATGAAGATGACGCAACTACCCTAGTAACCTGCATGAACAAGAATAACAAATGGATCATAAATAGCGGATGCTCTCATGACATGACTAGAGATAAAACTAAGTTCATTACCTTTATTCAATATGAAGGAAATAGTGTTAGATTTGGTAACAATGCACCATGTTAGATAAAAGGGAAAGGTAGTATCAAGCTTTCTGAAAAGATATCATGTGATAATACATACTATGTTGAAGGCTTGAATTATAACTTGTTAAGTGTCTCATAGTTAGGCAACATAGGATGCAAGGTTGAATTTGAAAATAGAGTTGCCAAGATCTATGATTCTCAAAGAAGTCTAATAGGAAAAGGTGACTACACTAGGAGTAATTTGTTCTACCTAGACATGGAAGAAGCTTCTTATCTCATTGTTGAAATTGATGATGTATGATTATGGCACAAGAGGCTATGTCATGTAAATTTTGACAATCTAATAAGCATCAGCAAAATGAAGAAAGTCAAAGGTCTACCAAAGTTGAATAATCTTGATAACACCATATGCAAACAATGCCAACAAGGAAAGATGACCAAGTCAACTTTTAAAAGCAAGGCTTATACTTCTAATAAAGTATTAGAGCTAGTTCATACTTGTATACACTAATATGTTAGCAAGAAAACACTAATCTATTTAAAAACCAAAGCATTAACTAACAAGATCAATATAACATATATGAGAGACTAAAGAGGAACCCCTAATTAGGAATGTGAGCCAAATGAATGGACTCTCCCAATAAGATTTCAATCTTTTCTTCATAGATGAGTCTAAGTAAAGGATTGGTATGTATGCTCAAAGGGCTTCAAATTTACTTCAATGGATGTTGGGATCTGGATGTGGATGTATGTAAAAAGTATGGATTTTGGCTTCTCAAAATAACATTATAATTTTAGATTAAGGGTTGTGATGAAATGGCTTGGGAGGGGATTCAATTTATAGGCTAAGGGCTTGAGGAGGGCTATGATGTAAGGATGGGGAAAAGATTATGGAGGGTTTAGATTGCATGAGAGGAGAGCACATGGATTGTGCTTCCTTATAGCCAATCAGGGAGTGACACATGTCACAGGGTGAGTGGGTAGAGGAAAGGGCAAGGATGAGTCAACAAAAGAGGCTCAAGGCCTTAAAAACCCTCATAATGGCTTGTAAGAGCAATCGATGAGTTTGTAAGAGTCTTTTATGGCTTGGTGGTTGGGAAATTTTGAGGGAAGACATTGGCTTGGCTTAGGAAAGTCTTAAGCTTGTTTAGGATTGTGCACATGATTAGGGGATGGGTTAGGCTTGAGTTTAGGATTAGATTAGGCTTCTTAGATATGGGCAAGTGGATGGCATTTAATGAGGGTGGGTGAGTTAGTAGCTAAACTTGGTTAGTATGGGTGGATGGGGTGGATTAGGCTAAATGGGGGATTTAGGTATAGGCTTACAAGGAGAACGAAGACCTACTAGAAGAGTCTAGAACTTCCTAGAATGAGGATAAATAAAGTTTATTTATCTCAAAGGTTTGGGTTGAGGAGATATTCATTAAAATATTTTTAATAAACATGAGGATTACTATTTAATCTTAATTAAATATTTTGAGTTGGGATTAGGGGTAGGAAATGATGGGATCAGCCTTTAATCAAAATTAAAGAAGGATTAGACGATTTTGGAAGAGGTTAGTCATCTTAATGAAATTGGCCAAGTTTTGGGCAAAAAATAAATAAATTAGTTATTTTGAAATTTTTGGCTAGTTTATTAATTAAATAATTAATAAATAAGAAAATAATGTTTAAATAAGATTTAAACATTTTTGGAGGGATTCCTTAATTAAATATTTTTAATTAAGATAAAGGGATTTAATGGCATAAAATAAATTAATTAATTAAATAATTAATTAATTAATAAATGATGATATCATCAAGGACTTTTTCAAAAAATTAAAATACTTTATTTTCTAAAGGATTTTAGGTGTCTACATTTTTCTCCTCTTTGATGTGATGCCGCAAGTGGCATGGTATCAAAGATAAACAAATAAGATTTTCAAGGCTAGAGCAGAAGAGGAGAGAATGGACTGCGAGATGCCGACTCAAGATGGCAGTGGAGAGAGAAAGTGAGGCTCGACAATTTTTTGGAAAATACAAGAATTCGAGATGAGGGGATGAAGAGTGGCTTAAGAGAAGAGGCTGAATTAGCTCAAACTCTCACTATGGGCGAATGATAAAGGGAGAATTAGAGGCACAAGAGTAAATAAGCTTAAGGCTTTCAGGAAAGGTGAAGGATGAAGGAGCAGAGTGCTATAAAAAGGAATTCAGGATAGGGAGAAGGATGAGGGGATTATAAAGCTAATGCAACAGGATTTCAAAAAATTAGATTGGTGGAAGATGAGTTTCAGAGATCCCTAGGACTAGGATTGTGGATCTCGAAAGATGACGCTTGGTGGATTGATTGGATTGGTGGATCCCTAAAGCTAAAAGTGAAGATTGATTCAAAGAGATACTGATGCATAAGTTGGGGTAGGAGAGACAGATGTTGGATATGGATGGGGGATAATGGAGATGAAGGGAATCCATTGAAGCTTTTTGAGTAGGGGGATACTTCAAAGAGAAGTACCACCATGTAGTTGAGCACTAGATTTTCTATAGGACTGCTGGTTAATTGCTAAGGTTACCAAGAACATCAAGGCCTTTTCACCAACTGTCCACAGGACTAACAAACTGACTCAAAACAAACATGCAAGGATTTCCCCAGTATCACACATGAATCTTGAAAGAATTAGAGTGGGACTGACACTGGGTAACCCATACGAAGAAAAGAAACACAAACAAAAGACTTGATCAAAACCTTACGCCCAGCTTGCCCCATTCGCAGTATACCATGATATGAAAAATCATGGCAACCTTGAGGAGGGAACAAAAAGATTGTTTGGAAAAGATACTTCAAGACCCAAAAGGGAAGATTCTAAATCAAAAGAAAGAAAAAATCTAAAAGAGAACCATTTGCCAACGAGATGGGTGGGATGAGATACTACCGGACCAAGCTCAAACATGAGGAAAGCTATATCTTACAAGGATCAATCAGAGAGGACCTAAGCTAATGGATCTAGATGAGTGATGCATCTAGCAAGCTGAACTAAGAAAGATAACACTCTGGTGACAGGAGATCTAGCTAAAGTATGCATTGGAATAGATAACCAAGGGTTGTATGATGTGTGCAAGATGCTGATCTAGGAGGAACTAACATGAAAGTTGGATAGATACAATGGTACTAAGCTAAAGAGGATGTACAAGCTGACAGACCAAGATATGTTACAAATGTACAAGGTTTTTCATGTTTTGGTTTTGTGAAATGGAAATTTTTGTGAAGGGTGGGATGTCTATAAAAGTTGATAGGTGGATAGGTAGATGGTTTGCGAAAAGCTTAAGTGAAAATGGGGTTCTTTGTGGGCATGTGATAGGATACAAACTAAGCTACAAGCTTTGGTATATAATACAAGCTAGAATATGGTACAAGCTTTGGACAAGATTTGTATATACAAGCTATGATACAAGGGATGATACAAGATTTATAAGTTGGGGTACAAGATTTACAAGATGAGGTACAAGATTTACAAGCTATATAGGAGGTATTTACAAGCTTCAATAGATGTTGAATATTTGGTTGGAACACCAAGGGAACAAGCAGGTGTTTTATGGGATGGTAGGTGAATATATGGATGAGGGATAGGATAGTGATAGATAATGGATTAGTCTTAGTACACAAGGTGCCTGAACTACTAGGTTTTCACCGAGGTACCTATCCAAGGTGCTTCAATTGCCAAGTTTTCACCATTGGACACTTATTTCTCTTTACTATTTTTTTGTATTTTTCAAAAGCTGGGTATACCAAGGATCTTCAAGCATAAAACTTCTTGAGATGAATGATGTTAGTAGGATCATTCAAGAGTTCTCCTTCTAGTGTACATAGCTGATAGGCTCCAGAGCCAAAGGATGCAGTGTGAATATAAGGACCAAGCCATGTAGGTTCAAACTTGATTTTCTTTTCTTGATTGGCTTGGACTTTCATATTTTCTTTGAGGACCATGTCGCCCGGCTGAAAGTGTCATGGAAGCACCTTCTTGTTGAAATTATTTTTGAGACGAGTTTGATAGACTGTGAGATGATCATAGGCTTGTTGTTGCTTCTCGTCTAAGAGATCTAGCTGGGTGAGCTAAGCTACTCTGTATTCTTCATCTAATATTTTCCCTCACAAAGATACGCGCATGGAGGGAAGTTCAAACTCTATGGGTAGTATCGCTTTGGCACCATAAATAAGGGAGTATGGAGTTGTTCCTGTGGATGTATGGAAGGAGGTTAGATAGGCCCATAAGGCTAGATTTATTTGTAGGTGCTAATCACGGTTGGAATCATTGACAACTTTCTTTAGGATTTTGAGGATGGTTTTGTTAGTTGCCTCTACCTGGCCATTACCTTGTGGGAAATATGGGCTAGAAAAGTGGTGATGGATGCAGAGGGAAGTGCATAATTCTTCCATGTTGAGATTTTCAAAGTTACCTCCATGGTCGGTGAAGATGGTGGATGGGATGCCAAAACGAAAAACAATGTGGTACCAGATGAACTTGGAGACCTGAACTCCTATAGCTGAGACTAGGGGGACTACTTCCACCCACTTAGTGAAATAGTCTATAGCTATTATTATCCATTTATTTCCATTAGATGAGAGAGGTGTGATAGTTCCAACTAGATCAAGGCCCCAACATGCAAAGGGCCAAGGTGGTGCAATAGGTTATAGAGCTTGTGTTCGAGTGTGCACAAGATTTTTATGCTGCTGACATGGGAGACATTTTTTGAAAAAGTCACAGGAGTCTTCTTCGATGGTAGGCCAATAGTAGCCTGCTCTAAGGATTTTTCATGCTAGGAAAATACCACTCGTGTGGGCACCGCAAAGTCCAGAGTGTCCTTCTTTTAATGCCATCATGACCTTGTTTTGGTCTAAACACCTAGAGAGAGTATCGTGATAACCTTGACGATATAGGGTATTAGCTATGATAACATAGTAGGATGATTTTCAAACGAGGTTTTGGCATTGGGTACATGTGAGGTAAGGGGAGATGATACCATCTTTAAGGTAAGCGTGAATCTCATGCTACCAAGGGGATTGGGGATCAACCAAGATACAAACACGGTTTGAATCCTCATTCACATAGGTGGGTGTGGGGAGATGCTTGACTAAAAACTCATACTATCTAGCTACTTGGGGAATTTCAAAGAGCGAGCTAATAGTAGCCATAGTGTTTGTTTCGTTGTTCTGTATTCAAGGCACTTGTGTAAACTGAAGCTTTGTAAAATGTTGGGTTAGCTGATCAACTAGCTCTTTGTAGGATAATAGCTTTTCATCTTTAGTTTGATATTCATTTAGGGCTTTCTTGATGATGAGCTAAGAATCACCGAAGATTTATAAATTAGTGATGTTCCATTCTGTAGCTATCTTTAATCCTACTATGAGAGCCTCATATTTAGCTATATTGTTGGTGCTAGGGAATTATAGCTTGAAGGCTTTTGGAATGTAATCTCCTTGAGGTGTGACCAACAATATTCTTGCCCCTAATCCATGAGATGTGTATAAGCCATCAAAATAAAGTTTCCATGGGGGTTGTTCTTTAATTAGATAGATATGCTCATCTGGAAATTCTATGATCAAAGGATATGTATCTACTAGAGGTGCATTAGCTAGGTGATCTACTATAGCTTTCCCTTTGATTGCCTTTCTGTCCACATACTGGATGTCAAATTCGCTAAGGAGCATGACCCATTTGGCCAAACATCCTGTAAGTGTTGTTCTAGAGAGCATATACTTGAGAGGGTCTATCTTGGAGACTAGTTGGATGGTATGACTTAGCATACATGTAGTGGCAAAGCTTTTGAGTTGAGAAAACAACTACCAAACAAGCTTTTTCCATAGGAGTGTAATTGAGTCCATAACCAACTAGGGCTCTATTGATATAGTATATGGCTCTTTCCCTACCATAGTCATCGTGCTATGCTAGAAGTGCCCCT
Organism: Cupressus sempervirens; assembly: GCA_028749045.1. Taxonomy (NCBI): domain Eukaryota; kingdom Viridiplantae; phylum Streptophyta; class Pinopsida; order Cupressales; family Cupressaceae; genus Cupressus; species Cupressus sempervirens. Next base: position 710,291,005 of record CM053783.1, read on the forward strand.
AGAGCAATAGGAATTGCTGATATGTACAAGATCTAGGGACGACTAGGAACTGGTGGAACCAAGATAGGGGGATTGGCGAGATACTGCTTGAGCTGATCGAAGCTATGTTGATATAAAGGATCCCACTTGAAGTTTTCATCCTTCTTTAGTAAATGTGCAAATGGTGTACACTTATCTGCAAGCTGGGAGATGAAGCACTAGATGGATTGAAGCTTTTCCTGAAGAGTGCAAAGCTGTCACAATGTCTAGGGAGGAGGCATGTCTAAGATAGCTTTGACCTTCTTGGGGTCGATCTCTATACCTCGTTTAGAAACTAAAAAGCCTAGAAGCTTGCTAGATGTGACCCCAAAGACACACTTCTTGGGATTCAACATGAGATGATATTTGGCTAACCTATCAAAGACTTTCTCTAAGTCAACAAGATGATCCATGAAGGTATGAGATTTGACCAAGATATCATTCACATAATCCTCCAAAATGCTTTGGATAAGATCGTGGAAAATGGCTATCATAGCTCTTTGATAGGTAGCCCCTACATTCTTTAGACCAAAAGGTATCATGTTGTAGCAAAAGGTTCCCTAAGTGGTAGTGAATGTTGTCTTATGCTGATCTTCTACTAAAATCTTGATCTGATTATACCCAAAAAATCCATCCATGAGGGACAAAATTTCATGCCCAGCTATAAGATCTACAATCATATCTATGTTGGGCAAGGGAAAATCATCCTTTGGAAAAGCTTTATTAAGATCTCTAAAATCAATGTAGATTTTGATGTCACCAGAAGGCTTAGTAACGGGGACCATGTTGGAGATCCACTCTGAGTAGTCGATAGGTTGAATAACCTTAGCAACTAACATTTTTTCTAACTCAGGTTTGACCAATAATGCCATCTTGGGGTGCATTTTTCTAAGCTTTTATCTAACAGGCTTGATCTTTGGATCAACTGCAATATGATGAACTAAAAGCTTTGGATCAAGTCCTGGAATGTCCTGATATGACAATGCAAATCAGCCAATGTTCTCTCTTAAGACCTCAAAGAGGAGGTTAACTTGATCTTGCGATAGGGATGCAGTAATGTGAACAAGTCTGGAGATCTCTGAAGAACCTATGTTGACTTTTCTAGTATCCTCAATTAGAATAGAAGACACCTCTAGTTGATTATCTCGAGGAGGCAATGCTAAATCCTCATGTTCAGCTTCTGACTTTGGATTTTCTTGCTGAGGGGTTCTCTTTGCTACCTTAGCTAATCCCAAATTCACCTTAGTTCCAATTTTGGGTGTATCGAAACTAGGTTGGGGATTTTCTCCAAAGTACCCCTTGGGATCTAGCTTATAGATATAGGCAGAATCTAGCTTTGTTTTCTTGTGAGGAGTTTTGGCTCCCGTGAATCTTAGAAGTGCTTCCTTTGATGTGAACTCATCAATGTGTATGATGCTTGGTTGGTCCCAATCTATGAGTTGTGGATGGGCGAGTGGTAGGTCAATGAAATGGATGGATAGTTCTTCAAGAATAGAGTCTCTGAGGAAGATTTGGTTTAGGATATTATCATAGGCTCTCTTTTCAACTTCCTCAAGAATGTCTTTGATTTCGAAAAGGTCATAGTGAATGATTGAAAAATCATGATTGTTCTTATTGGTGTCCCTAGTGGTGGTTATGCCAAAGCCAAGACCTGACTTCGTTTCCCACTTGTGTGCTTCAATGGGCCACTGCATGCCTCTTTCTTCTGGTCCTAGACCACCACCTTGATAGTTCCATTGTTTAGTGATGAGCTTATGTTCTTGGAGATAATTTTGGTTGACGTGATCAAGGTGTGCTTGATTTCTTGGAGGTGCATCCTTATGTAACCAATTGTTGATATTTGGAGTGAGCTCCTCATGAAGAGGGATTTTCGAGGATACAAAGGTTGTTGGGCCAAACTGTTTGTATCGAGGAGGTGGAATCTCCTTAGCTTTGTGATATGTCAGTCATCCATCAACATGTGGATCAAGTGGGAGTGCCCTAACAAAAAATGCATCTGACAGACTATACTCTCCATAGCCTTTGTTATTGATCTTCACGGTAGATAGGGTGGAGGCGAGGATGGTTTTTGGGTCATTACAAGTGTGGGATGAGCTGGCAATGGCTGTGCCAATATCAATTCTAGGGCAATGGTTTGCATATGAAGCTTCAACTGCATTGCAGTAAGCAAAGGGTTTTGGATCGGCATGGATGGTTACCTCAGTGCCTTGATGCAAAAATTTGACACACTAATGGTAAGTAGGTAGAACGACTTTCATGGCATGAATCAATAGGCGATTGAGGAGGATGTTAAATGGTAGGTTTAGACTGATGGGGCTATGATGTTCAATTGTGCTTTTCTAGTGGTGACTGCACACTCATTGTTTAGGCCTTGGATATTGATAACATTGATAGAAGGCTCTTTTTTTAGATATACAAACGATAAGGCTACCATAGTCTATGTAGGATGAAGTGTGGTCATTGTTCTTCCCATGCTGTTGGTTTGGCTAGTGGTTGTTGGTATTGTTGTTGTTGGTTTGGATAGGTGCTTTTCCATGATTTTGGTTGTTGTGATAAGGAAAATCATTTTGATAGATCTATAAGCCTACATTGGGAGAGGTTTGGGCACCAACGGTGATTTATTTCTGATCAATGAGGTCTTGCATATAATCTTTTAGTTTCATGCATCTGAGGGTGGTGTGACCTTTTACCCTATGAAATTTGCAATACTCATTGTCTTTGTACCATGCAACTTTGGATTGGCCTGGGTCAATTTGTTAGGCAGGAGGAAATTTGATGAGGTTTTCCTTAGTCAATTTCTCAAAAATGACATCCAATGGCTCACCAAGGGGTGTATAGTTTCTAGGTGCAAGTTGGAACTTAGGCTTTGGTCCTACAGCTACATTGATGGCATTAGCTTGATTGTAGACCCTTGAAACTTGGGTCTTGGATTGTGGTTTTGATAGCTTTGGTTATTCTTCTATTGATAGTTGATAGCTTGTTGATTGTTTGGTTGATATGGTGGGTTAGATTGATTTTGGGAAGGACCAACAATATTCACATGTCTCATATCAGTAACCCCATCTATTGCAATGTGCTTATTTTTTTTCCAATACCTAGACTTTTCATTTGAATGTGTTTGATTTTGGTTGGCTTCCTTGTAAACCTTGAACACACCATATTTAATGAGTCCTTGCTCAAGGATTGTTTCTTTCTCTTTGATATCTTTGTAGGTCTGCAAACAGTTCATGGTCATGTGTTGAGCCAAGCTGGGATAGGCATTATCAATAAACATTTTCACCAAATGGCACTCTGGCAAGGTGCAAGATATGCGGGTGGTAAGAGTTTTCCATCTTTGTAGATATTCGGGAAGGCTACCTCCACCTTTTTTCTTAGTGTGGACAAGATCAACTACTGATAGCTCTGTTTCGACAAGATGGGCATATTGGGCTACAAATGCCTCAGACAATTCAAAAAAAAATTTAATTGTGCCATATGGGATTCTATAAAACTATTCAAGAGTTGGTCTGGCCAAGCTTTTGGGAAAGAGATACAAGAGGAAGATGTCACCATATGCCCCTTCTTCACAGTGCATGTAAAATTTTTTAATATGTGTGACAGGGTCTCCTTTTCCTCTGAATTTGTCAAACTTAGGTATCTCAAAGTGTTTCGGAAATGGTGTCATGGTAATGGCTCTATCAAATGGGTAAGGACACACATTCTAAAATTTGAAGGTTTTTGGATCATTTCCCTCCTAGATGTTCTTCAAAGCTGTCTTCATGGCTTTCCATTCTAAATTAATGGGTGATGGATGTGGTATCTCTAATCTAGGAGTGCCTTGAGCTAGGTATGTGCTAGACAGGGCAATGGAATATCGATGGATTTGAGGTATGGGCTAGTAGGGATTGTACATGGCTTGGGCAACTGAATGGTGGATGATGGTTTGCTGAGGTGGAGGTGGAACATATTGCTGTATGTGTTATGAGGCTTGCTGCTGGTATGGCATTTGGGACTGGGATTGAGGGATGTAGGCTAGTTGTGGGATAAATGGATTGCTTTGTAGAGTTATGGTATAAGATGGTTGTGAAGCTTGGGGAAAGGATCAGGGAGCTTGTGGAATGTGACTTTGGATTTGAGGAGTTTGACCAATATATGTGGGTTGTGCCCCCATTTGGGAAGGTATTTGCATGGAAAAAGAGGCCAAGTATTTGGTGGTTGGTGGTGGTGGATTTCCTCCTAGAAGTTGCATAGAAAAATAGTTGGTAATAGGAGGTAATGGATTAGTTAGTGGTGGAGGTGGTGGGAATTGAAAGCTTGGGAATGGAAGTGATGGGGTTTAATAGCTTGGTGGCTGGATTTGAAAGCTTGGTAGGGTGGTGGCAGGAGCTTGGAACACTTGAGAGCTTAACAGAACATTGGTAGTATCTTGTGGGGTTTGATAGCTTTGTGGAGTGAGGGTAGTAGCTTGTGGATTTGTGGCTGATGGAACTGAGCTCCAAGGACCTAGTGGAAATGATGGAATTGTGTTCTAAGCTAAGGTAAACAAGCTGGGGGTGATGAAAGGTTGATTACTTGGCTGCATGGGTGGCATCCTTGTTGTATATTGCTGAGGTTGGCCAAAGATGCTAGCACTGATTTGGGAGATGGGTGGATTTGGAGGGCTAAGTTGGATAGCAGCAACAACAATAGTGAAGGGAGTTAATGGTGAGGTGTTTTGGGAAAAGCTAGTTTGGAGTGGTGAGGTATGAACCAAGGATGGAGTGGTGCTCGCTAGATTGGCTTGCGGAATGGATATTTCAACTTGGGTGGAGGATGGTATGTTTGGGTCTATTGGATCATATGGATTGGATTAAGGCTCTTCTTTTGGCACATATTGAGGATAATTCGAAACAAAAAAGCCTATGGGTGGTGGAAGTTGCCCAAATAGTGGGTGAGATGGATCTGATAAGGGAGGAGGTCTTCTAAAGTCAAAGGCTCCTATGTTGTCCCTTCAAAAGTTAGCCATGATTGTTTCTTTGTTTTTGTCTATAATGGCATTCACCAATACTGCATTTCCTAGTTGCTTCATGAAAGCTTCCATGTTAGTAGTTGATGGTATAGTGTTCTCTGGGCTGAAGGATGGTTGAGTGCTCAAGGGGAGTGATACTGTTTGATCCAAATGATAAGGCTCCATTGTTTCCTTCTTCTTCTTGGCTAAGCGAGTGACAGGTGGCATGAAAACGTTCCTAGGGATGAGATGCAACAATGCTGATGGATGCAAAGGGGGAAGGCTTTTCTATGCAAATGATTTCCTAGGTTGAGGCAAAGCTATATGAAAAACCTAAGGAGGATTGGATTGGGGATTCTAACTTTAAAGATATGTTTCCAAATCATGAAAGGTCTTCTTTCCTATGTGCAAGCTTGATGGTGATTGTGTCAACTTAAGGATAGACTAATGATCCCTTAGGAAAAACACAAGATTCACCACTTGTGGATCCCAACCTTTAGCTCAAGGTGATGAGGGACAACAAATGACAAAGCTAGATTACCCTAGACAAAGCTCTGTTAGATGGATGACCTTGGTGAGGATGGTGGATTTGGAAGATGTTAGGAATGGAAAACTCTTGGCAAGGTGACAACAATTTTGAAGGCTTGGATGTGAAAATTAGGCTTTTGGGATGCTAGCTAGGTTTGAGGGGATTGGTTTGGTTCTAAGGAAAAGATCTAAATGAGATGGATGAGCTAAAATGCTTAATGGGATAACCTAGAATGGTTGGCTTACCTACAAGGATGACTCTAAAGTGAAGCTTATGCAAGAAGATGTGGAGAAACAAAGGGGTCTAATCATAAAAATCATGCCTAGTTTGTAAGGCATCAGCAGGGTTAACTCCTGGATGCTTGCTAAATTTGATAGTGTGATCTAACCAGGCATCTTGATGGGCTTTGTCAGCAACTTTTTCTTTTACTTTGTGGAGTTTGGCAAATCAAGAGCTTAGTGTTACTTCCTTTCTCTTGGCTGAAATTTCTAGGTACACCTGAGATGGCTTGAGTTTGGCTTTGTGAAACTTCTATTTGGGTTTGGGTTGTTTTGACATAAATTCCTGAATCTATTTGGCTTTGAGAGATATTGGTTATTTTGCTTCAACGTGTTCAACTTCTGAAACTGGTAGTGACTATGCTAAGTGTGCCCTAAGCTAGGATTGACCAATTTTGGAAAACATTCATTTAACAAGTAGAAGATCAAGCAATAGATAGGAACAACCATATAGAAGTTTTTGATTCTCAGAATGTGATACTTGTGCCACAGAGTTTGTATGTTCTACAAATTTTTTGATTAGTCACTTCAAACACATTAACATCCTAGATGGTTGTCTACAAGGCTGATAGTTGGTTTAGCTAGGGAGTCCTCAATATACCCAAGGTATGTGAGGCCCAAATCTGGAGATGAAACCAAAACAATGTCACAAAGCTAAGAGGATCAGTAACCCACTTCTCCTCTTTCACTTCTCAAGGGTATAAAGTTCCTTGAGGCTTAGCTTGAGTGACAAAATTTTGATCTTAAGAGAGGTGTCTTTGGATTCACCTCCTGATCTTTATACTCTGTTAGAATGCTAGAGTTGAGGTCATCCCAAGGGGTGATGAAATCTCAAAGTAGGCGTCCTAAAAATTAAACAAGATTTTGGATCCTAATCTTATGCACCCAAGATGGCCTCGAAAGCCAACAAGGGGAGAGAAGACTTGGATGATCTTGGGCTAAAAGATAGAGTTCTTTTCCAATTGACACTTAAGTTTTATGATCTAGAGCTTGCAAATACACATGTTTAGGATGCAAATGTTCAATTCCAACTTGAAGCATTAACAAAAGTAAAATCGATCGAAGAATGCAAGCAAGAAGAAGAGTTAGGTTCAAAAAGAAAATAAACCCATGCCCCAGAGGCCCTCCACGTCAAGTATCAATTGATTTTCTTTAAGGCATTTAAGATTGAGTGTGAGTTTGTTTTAAGCCCAAAACAAAGATGTGTGAAATACAATTGTCAAGCACACGCCTGGAGGCCCTCCACGTCAAGAGTTGTTCAATTTTTATGTCCAAATGAAGTGTTAGTGAGACTAATGTGCATTCAACAATTTTTCTAACTTTAAAAAACCATTAAAAACTCAAGTGAGCGGAGTTTGATTTTTTTGTGGAGCACTTAAAACCTTCTTAGGTAGACCCATCCCCATATATGGCATTGATATTGTAACCAATGGTTAGAATGATGGGTGATTAAAGAGGGTGAGTCCAAAAACAAACTCACTCAAAGTGTTTTTATTTGTTTTTATAACTTAGAAAGTTTCTAAAATGTGGATTCTTTTTATGCTCCAAAAGATGAAGTGTGAGATGTTGTAATGATTAATTGACCTTTTGCATTCAAGATTGATTTAAGCGACATACATTCAAAGACAAATGTTTAAACATTCAAGTTCATTTTAGCAACATGCATTTAAAGACAAGTTTTTAAACATTCAAGTTCATTTTCCAAGAGCACTAAACCATGTAAGGAGAACCTGCAAGAAACATGGTTAGTGGTTTCATAGATGCTCTAACCTACAAAGCTACAAAAGCCAATTTGATTAGTCACCCAAAAATCTCAAAAATTGAAGCTTAACTATGGGAAAAATAAAATCAACTTTTTTTGTTCTTTTTCATAGGCATGAAAATGCTTAGAAAAACCCCTACTCTATGGATCCACCAAAAGTTAAAATTTGATTTATACTTTTTTTTTAAAAAATTAATTAAATAAATAAAAAGTGCAGGAACAGAGATGCTAAAACAAAAATGATGATGGTGCAGATAGGCAACAATAACCAGGACAAGACGATAGTTAACCAGGTGGAGATGCCAAACTACAGAGATGTTAAACTGTGAAGATGCTAAATTGCGGAGACGATAGATAACCAAGCAAAGATGATAGTTAAGTTTGGCGGCATTGATAATAGGAAACTAGGTGGAGATGCTAAATTGTAGAGATGACAATTTTTTAGGCAAAGATGACAGCTAAGCTGGCAGAGACGACAATTAAGTTTGGCGGCGTTGACAACAAGAAACTAGGCAAAGACACCAAACTGCAAAGACGATAGTTTGTCAGGAATAGATGACAGCTAAGCTAGCAGAGATGACAGACAACCAGGCAGAGATGACAGTTAAGTTTGGTGGCATAGACAATAGGAAACCAAGTAGAGACAACAGACAACTAGACAGAGATGACAGTTAAGCTGGCAGAGACGATAGACAACCAGGCGGAGATGCCAATCTGTGGAGACAAAACTACATGAACAAAAATGATGGATGCAAGTTTTTCTAGAAATTTTATTATTTTTTTGGTATTTTTTGTATTTTTGAAAATACATTTTCTTCCCAAGTGCATCCTTCAACTTGCAAAAACAAGGAAAACACCCTATAACCTACTCAAACAACAACAAACATTAGATGGTTAGTTTATAAGAACAAAACATGGATTGAAATGGATGAATGAATGATAAGCATCAAAAAAATGAAGAAATTTAGAAGTCTACCAAAGTTGAAGAAGCTTGATAACACCATATGAAAACAATGCCAACTAGGGAAGATGACCAAGTCAACTTTAAAAAAAAAGGCTTATACTTCTAATAAAGTATTAGAGCTAGTTCATACTTGTATATACTAATATGTTAGGAAGAAAACACTAATCTATTTAAAAACTAAAGCATTAACTAACAAGATCAATATAACATATATGAGAGACTAAAGAGGAACCCCTAATTAGGAATGTGAGCCAAATGAATAGACTCTCCCAATAGGATTTCACTCTTTGCTTGGTAGATGAGTCTAAGTAAAAGATTGCTATGTATGCTCAAAGGGCTTCAAATTTGTTTCAATGGATGTTGAGATTTGGATGTGGATGTATGTAAAAAGTATGGATTTTGGCTTCTCAAAATAACATTATAACTTTAGCTTAAGGATTGCGATGAAATGACTTGGGAGGGGATTCAATTTATAGGCTAAGGGCTTGAGGGTTTCAAGGCTAAGATGTAAGGATGGGGAAAAGCTTATGGAGGGTTCAGATTGCATGAGAGGAGAGCACATGGATTGTGCTTCTTTATAGCCAATCAAGGAGTGACACATGTCACAGGGTGAGTGGGTGGAGGAAAGGGCAAGGATGAGTCAACAAAGGAGGCTCAAGGCTTTAAAGACCCTCATAATGGCTTGTAAGAGCAATGAATGACTTTGGCTTGGCTTAGGAAAGTCTTAAGCTTGTTTAGGATTGTGCACATGAATAGGGGATGGGTTAGGCTTGGGTTTAGGATTAGATTAAGCTTGTTAGAGATGGGCAAGTGGATGGCATTTAATGAGGGTGGGTGAGTTAGTAGCTAAATTTGGTTAGTATGGGTGGATGGGGTGGATTAGGCTAAATAGAGGATTTAGGGATAGGCTTAAGATGAGGATAAAGACCTTCTAGAAGAGTCTAGAACTTCTTTAGATGAGAATAAATAAAGTTTATTTATCTCAAAGGTTTGGGTTGAAGAGATATTCATCAAAACATTTTTAATAAACATGAGGATTAATATTTAATCTTAATTAAATATTTTGAGTTGGGATTAGGGGTAGGAAATGATGGGTTTAGCCTTTAATCAAAATTAAAAAAGGATTACAAGATTTTGGAAAAGGTTAAAAAAATAAATTAATTATTTATTTTGAGAGTTTTGGTCTATTTATTAATTAAATAATTAATAAATAAGGAAATAATGTTTAAATAAGATTTAAACATTTTTGGGAGGGATTTCTTAATTAAATATTTTTAATTAAGATAAAGGGATTTAATGGTATAAAAATAAATAAATTAATTAAATAATTAATTAATTAATTAATGATGATGTAATCAAGGACTTTTTAAGAAAATAAAAATACTTTATTTTCTAAAGGATTTTAAGTGTCTACAATACTAACTTGTGTGGTCCTATTGAATTGCAAAGCTACAAAGGTGATAGATATGTTATGCTATTTGTAGATGACATTTCAAGAATGATGATAGTCATGTTCCTGAAACAAAAATTAGATGCATTCCAAATGTTCAAATGGTATTTGGCCAGAGTTGAGAAAGAGATTGGAAAAAACCTAAAATGTCTCAGATCTGATAGAGGAGGTGAATTCATATCAAGAAAATTTCAAGAATTCTACAAAGAAAGATGAATCAAAAGGTAGACATTAGTACCCAGGACTCCACCTCAGAATGGTATAGCAGAAAGAAGGAATATATTAGTTATTGACTATGCTAGGACCTTAATGATGGAGAAAAATGTTGTACTCAAGTACTGGAGAGAAGCTATAAGTACTACAGTCTACACACTCAATAGGTTTCAAGTCAAGAAAGGTACAAATGCAACACCTTTCTAATTATGGTATGGGCATTCTCCTAATGTAAAACATTTCAAAATATTTGGATGCAAATGCTATATATAAAGAGTCTAGAAATGGAAAGTTTTATGCAAAGAGTGAGGAAGGCACATTTCTTGGTTATTCTACTAGAAGAAAAGCTTATAAGTGCTCAAATGTTAACACTAACAAAGTAGTAGAAAGCACAAATGTGAAATTTGATGAGCTTCTAGAAGCTCAAAGTGATGAAAACACTAAGAAAGAAAAAGAATACAAGATCTTTGTATACTTTTATGAAGGTATACCTAATAATGTTGAAGTTGCAACTCAAAATGATAATCAACAACAAAATCCAATATCTACCGAGTCAAAGACACTAAATGTCAAATAGCAGACACATTCAGAAGCTGAGCTACACAATACAAAGAATGTTCATTTAGATTCTGAGAAGTGTCAACGTGAAGGGAATGAAGAAATACCTAATGAAAATACACGTGAAGATTCAAATTTTGAAAGAGACAACATGCAAACAAGGAAAGAACTGGTATTAGCAAAGTATGTAAGAAGACATCATCCTGCAAATCAAATTATTGGAAATAAAGAGGCAGGACCAATGACAAGAAATAGACTTAGAAGTGAGACATGTCTTCTTAGCAAAACAAAACCAAAAATAGTAAGTGAAACCATAAAAGATGATGACTGATACAATGCTATGAAAGCAGAAATAGAACAAATTGAAAAGAACAAGACATGGACCTTAGTCTCAAGACCAGCTAGCAAGAATGTAATTGGAACCAAGTGGTGTTTAGAAACAAGTTAGATGAGAATGGTGAAATCACAAGGAACAAGGCAAGGCTAGTCTGTAAAGGGTACGCACAACAAGAAGTACTAGACTATGGAGAAACTTTTGCTCCAGTTGCCAGAATGGAAGGAGTAAGGACCTTACTGGGATATGTAGCCTTCGAAGGATTTAAAGTCTATCAAATGGATGTTAAGTCCACATTTCTAAATGGTATACTTGAAGAGGAAGTCTACATAGAGCAACCAAAAGGATTTATTGATGAAAATAACAAAAACAAGGTATGAAAATTGCATAAGGATCTATATGGATTAAAGAAAGCCTCTAGAGCCTTGTATGAGAGACTTCACAAGTATCTAGTGCAAATAATATTTGAAATAACTGATAATAATAGCAACATGCACATCAAATCAGAAGAAGGTAAGGATATCCTTGTATCTAATATCTTTTTGGATGACATAATTTTTGGAGGAAAGGAAGCACTTTGCAAAAATTTTGTTGACAAAATGAAACATGAGTTTGAGTTGTCTATGTTTGGAGAAATCAATTTCTTTGTTGGATTGCAAGTACATCAACTAAAACATGGTATATTCATGACACAATCAAAGTACATCAAAGAGATACTCAAGACGTTTGGATTGGAAGACTACAAACTTGTCAGCACACCAATGGCAATAGGACATAAGCTATCCAAAAATGATGAATCGGCTAAAGTGAATCAAACAATGTATAGATCCATGATTAGAAAACTACAATATGTTGTACATAGTAGACCAGACATAATATTAGCAGTTGGAATAGTGGCTAGATTCTCTACTAATCCTAGAGAAATTCATTAATGCCAGTAAAACGAATAATGAGGTATCTCAAAGGAACTGATGATTTTGGCCTATACTACAAAAAGAATGAGAAGTTTGAGCTTAATGCATACACAGACCCTGATTGGGGAGGCAATATAGATAATAGGAAAAACACAAGTGGAGGAGCATTATTCTTAGGTAAAAGGCTAGTTACTTGGACTGACAAGAAACAAACATGCACATCTTAGTCCACTATAGAAGCATAATATGTGGCAGTAGCAGTCACTTGCACAAATATTGTATGGCTCAAACATCTATTAAAAGGAATGAAAGAAGAGGTGACCAAACCTGTGATATTGTATTGTGATAATACAAGTGCTATAAACATAACCAAGAATCTAGTAATGCATGCAAAAACCAAGCATATTGCAATCAAGTATCACTATGTCAGAGAATTAGTGGAAGACAAACAAGTGAAGATGGAGATACTTCACACAAAGGAATAAATTGTAGATATCTTCACCAAATCATTGCCCAATGATACTTATGAATATCTTAAAGGCAAGTTGGGGGTAATGCCCCAAACTCAACCTGTCTAAAGCAAGAAAGGAGTTGTCCTGCATAAAAAAGGAACAGATCATTGAAATATCAAAAGAATGATGCAAAGGATATTAATAGGAGTAGAAACTCTAGTTCAGTCACAAGCATGGTGATAGAGGGAGAAAACATGAGATACAAAGCTTATATTTAGCATGTTGAAAATGCTACATCTTTGGCATTTATGTCAAAGAGGGAGATTTATGAGATTGATCAATGAAAGGTAAGAGGGGAGATGTATGAGAATGTATGAAAGGAGAGATGAAAGAGGGAGATTTAGAAGAGATAAGAAACTAATAAGCAAGTAGCTATGAAGGAAGGATTAGGAATACAGAGTAAGGATGCAGTAGTCAATAGGGTGAAGCAGAACAAAGGATTTAGTTTGTATCAGCAAAAGAGGGAGACATGATACACAAAGAAAAATATGTAATGACAAAAAAGTTTTTTATTTGGTATATAATTTTGGTGGTAACTAAATTGATCATCTCAATCAATTGATCAGTTTGGTTTGCCATCAATGCCAAAGAGGGAGATTTTTTGAAATGATTGCAAACCAAATTGATCAATTGATTGAGCTGATCATCTTAGTTACCACCAAAATTATATACAAAATAGAAAACTTTTTTGTCATTACATATCTTCCTTTGTGTATCATGTCTCCCTTTTTTGCTGATACAAAAAGGAAGATATGTAATGAAAATAAAGTTTTCTATTTGGTATATAATTTTTGTGGTAACTAAGTTGATCAACTCAATCAATTGATTAGTTTGGTTTGCCATCAATGCCAAAGAGGGAGATTGTTGGAAATGATTGAATTGCAAGTTGCATCAATCTACTATCAACAATGAATGTAGTTATAAATAATTTTTTTGATTCATATAAAACTATCTCTATGAAGTATTCATTGTTAACAAGGTTACAACTATTTAGCTACAACCTCAAACAAATGGAGCTTCTGAATGATACATAATGGAGCACCACAAAGAATTTCATTGGAGTTGGGTCATCTTCTAAAACTGTTACTATTGCTTTTAGTGGTAGTCATAGCTAATAGCATTAAGAAGTAAGTTGTAACATCATAGAAAGTGATAGTCCTATAATCATTTTGTTACTTGTTGCTCTTTAATTTCAAATTTTGGATTTAATTTCAACTTTGTTTAATGTTAATTGTTACAGCAATGAAGAGCCAACATATTAGGACAGTTGGATAGCTAGGCAACGACATACTATTACTACATAGAGTAGATGGAAAAAATTCTCCTGCTTCTACTTGAAAAAAATGTACAATTGCCAATGCGATTGTACACACATAATGTATTATGTAGTAACAATCTAATTATATATAAAATTACAAACCAACCTATAGCTATTGTTGATCCCTTGTATTTGCAAAAGGGAATTCAGGGTCATTTTAATTTGACATTGAGTCAATTGAGAAAAGTTATAATTTTTTGTAGTTGTTAAATGTATTATGTTACAAGCTGATTTATAATTATAAATTATAATACAATTTCTTTTAAATAGAGCTTATTCTATTAAATGCATTATGTTACAATTTCTTAAAGAAACTAGAATAAATGAAAACTTAAAAGTAAAAATGTCTAAAAACTAGAATGAATAAAAATTTCAACATGTTTTAAAAATGCAATCCATGCAAATCTCAACATTTGTAGACTCTAAAAGTAATAACTAGTTTCAATAAAAATCTAAACATGTAAGTTTGTAACATCAACATGTTCAAAAAAAATTTAAGTATCTATAAAAGGGTAGTCCATGAAGGCTATAAATTAACTTCTACAAACATAATTAATTAGTAAATAGAGTCTTAGATCATAGCTACTAGCCTATTGGCTACTACTTGACTCATATAGAAGTTAGAACTTGAAGTTGAGAAGCTATTATAGTTGCCACTCCACCTAGACCAATTCAACATCACTATCATTAGAATCCTCCTCATTTATTGCATATAACATTTATTTATTCATTATGTTTTCTTCATATTCACTATCAACATCAGTATGCATGCCAAATTCAAAATCATCTTCATTGCTTCTAGTATCAAGACATGAACCACTGCCACTACCACTTGGATTTGAAATGTTGGCAATCCCTCTTCTTTGACATTGGTTTCTCCAAATGCCAAGAGCTCTATCATAAGGGAAACTATCTACCTCATACCTAGAATTATAGAGCCTCAAACAATTATCCAAATTTGTGTCTAATTTATTTCTAACCTTTGACTTCAGGAAGCCCAAAGTACTAAAATATCTCTCATCCACCATTAAATCCAATATCATTGTCAAACAAAAATTAGTAAGATTGAAATATTCTAGTATTGACTCTCTCAATTGATTTCTCTCACCATGATTTTTTGAAAGCTTTGTTACCAATCCCTCTTTATTCGAGTTTTCCATAAGATCATATTGTTCCCTCATTATTTTTGAAAAATAATATGATTGATATCTTAGTTGAGATTCATCTAAAATTCCATTTATAGTTATTTCATTGATTACTTTAGGTTTCCAAAAAAGCTAAATGAAAGTCATCATCCTTCTTTGAAAACCAGTTAGACACTTTAGAGACCAATATTTTGGAAAATAATTGACATTTCTTTGAGGAGTTCCTCTAGAGGGAATTTTAATCTAATTTCTAGCTAAAGATTGTAGCAAACTTGCTTGACAGAGTCAAATGTAGAGTCTTTCATCTTCTTGAAGTCTTCACTTGTAGCATGTGAAATCATCTTCTCTGGTTCTAATTCAACTTCACTTCCTACTTATCAGGGTTAGAGTTAGGGTTGATACATGCATAGTACTGCATTGGT
This sequence comes from Cupressus sempervirens, assembly GCA_028749045.1. NCBI lineage: Eukaryota > Viridiplantae > Streptophyta > Pinopsida > Cupressales > Cupressaceae > Cupressus > Cupressus sempervirens. The sequence continues at coordinate 710,306,388 of CM053783.1, forward strand.
ATGTCAACTTCACATACCCTTGCATATACCTCACCATTTGCACAAATATGTAAAAAGTTCCCAAGATTGGTCAAATCTATGATTTCTAACCACTTTGCAAACTTTGATTTATCTAATGGTATTAATCAATATAGAGTATTTAGGCTATAACATCTCATTTTATGTAGCTTATTACATTTTTCAATGTACATAGCTATTTGTTGAACCCTTTTTATAATATTTCTCATTTCCTTCAGCATGGGGAGAATAACCACTAAAGTTATGAGTATCTTAACATTAGTTAGACTTGAATATAGCCGAGGGAATTTGTCTCACACAGAGTGTATTAGTCCAAGAAACAATGGATATTCATACATTACTTGATGTACTAGTCCATCCAAAGAGATCCATCTAGTATCGTTGTCTTTAAGAAGCTTCCTCCCATCAGTAAGTCCTTGAGCAAAGTGTTAAAATTTCTAGACTTGTTTTGGAATTTGATAAAAGTATTGGTGAATCTCTTTGATTAGAGATTTCACTTTACTTACACAACCAAAATTTTTGACAATTTCAAAAGCTAGATTCATTCAATGGGCCATGCAATGAATTTGAATAGCATAGGCTGGCAAATTATTCTTGATGTTTTTGCAAACATAGCCTTTATGAACTTGCATAATCGAAGCTCCATCTACTCCAACACACACCAAACTTTTGAAAAACTCCATGTTATACAAACCTCCACATTCAATTGAAGTAGTTTTTAATAATTCATATAAATTTTTAGTTGTCGCACTACAATTCAATTTAGTAACATATAGTAGAAAAGATTGATGAAAAAGATCATTTATAGTATAAACATGCATGCACACCTAGGAAGTATTATCAATTTTCGTAGCTTTATCTAGAGACAATCAAATGAAATTTGAGTGTTTTATTTTTTCTTTCATATCTTCTTTTTCAAGCCATGCAAGACATCTAGCCCATTCCCACCTATTGTTTAATGACCACTGACTATTCAAATAGTTTCAAATTTTGAAAATTGCAATAAGGTAGTAATTGAAGGGTAGTCCATCATAGGACATCCTCTACTCAAAATATAGAAGACCACACTTAATTGAACTACTTTTTCCCATATTTTGCACTTTCATTACCTTGCCAATGAAATCTTCAATGGAACCTTTTACTGCAAAATGCTTCTCCCTTAATTGTTGGTGTAACTTGTTTATTTTAGCATTCCTAATATGTAGATAGTTTTCCTTTATTTTCCAAGTTAGTACAGATTTTTACAACTCCATCTATAGTTTCCTTTTTGTAAACTTTACCGACATGTGTTTCTATGGTATCAAGTTTAAGATGCAACCTCTTCTCCTTCTTTGTTATCTCTCTACAAATCTTACTTTTTCATTCTATAGGAGGCTCACCATTAGTTAGATTGGCCACTAGTTCAATGAACTAGTACTTTTCCACCCATTCTAACTAAAAGTTCCTTTTGGACAGTTCCCAGTGAGATCGATCTTTCTTCACTTCCAATTTTATTTTTCCCTTTTGTGCATGAACATGATTTATGGAATTAGTTTTGGCTTTCTCACCTGACTAGTCTGGGATCAACTCCAACTCTATAATATTAGTTTGTGACTCCCTACTTAGGGGAAGTGCCTCCAAATAATGTTCAAGTTCATCCTCGATTGAGATATCAGGTTCACCAACTTGAGCTTCTTCAATATAGTTTGAGTGTCCAACTTGAACTTCTTCAATAAGCACTAGAGATCGAAGTTGTAAATTTTATAGTTTGCCAACATTTCCACTGCCAAAATATGTTGCTGGTGGCCCCTCTTGGCTTTCAAGGATCCTACTAGAACCCCTATTACCCCTCTTGTTTGACATTACAAACCAATAAATGATGAAAAAAAAAATCAACTTAGTTGTTGAACAAAAGACTCAACTACTTGGACTGCATATAATAACAATAATATGATTCATTCTCAAAAAAAGGGTACTACTACTATGGTACTATATTCTATGGTACCACCCAATATAATTTGTAAACCTATAGGCTATCTTAGCATGTGAGATGTCAAGTCACCAATGAACACTAGACAATAAAACTAAAAAAGTAACTAGTACCACTATTGAGATAAAAAATAAATTAAAAATCACTTGCCTTTTATGACAACCAAGGTTGATGAGTCAATGGGCAATGCATTTAGCACTCTAAAACTTCAACAACAATAAGAAATGTCAGTCTCTAGACTAGAAAATAGTGAATTTGTGTAGAATAATAATATCTTTTAGTCTAATCTAAGTTGGCAAATTAGGGGGGATTAATAAGAGGGAATGTTAAATGTAGGAGAAATGCACCTTCCTATACAAGCCCATAGTAGGAAATAGTTGGCTAAACAAGGCTGGTCGTTGACACACATTGGGAAAATGGTAGGCGATGCCCAACCCAAGGGAAAGTTATGTGGTTGTAGTAATGGCAACAAAACGTGGGCCAAAAAGAAAAAACATGCAAAGTTTGGCAAAATTCTCAAAATAAATGTATATTGCATTGGTGACAGGACCAATATTTTTGAACAATCATGTGATAACTAATGGGTGACTACCATGAGCATTGGACCCAAATTTGATAAATATCTGGTGATTCGGTTGACCTACATTACATACTCTATTCACCAAATGATGATTGACCCATGAGATGGGCTTGAAAAAAAGTGATGATTTTCCATTAAAGTAATCTCTAGTGACATGTGGGATGGGAGTAATTAGTTGAATGTGTCTATGTGTTGAATCTAACTGTCACCCGGTCAATTTTGGTTCTCCATAGCTACCTTGATGTAACTTATAGATTGCTTAATTGATACCTTGATACATAGCCAAACTAGATTTAGAATTTTTGGTGTTCTTGATTCAAATGTTTTGGAGGCTTCTCCTTGGGATAATGATCTTGATGTAAATTTCATTGTTAACCTTAAGTTTTAAATGACAACAATATTGGGTTTTCTTCCTTGATTCTTCCTTGATTGAGTCCTTGAATCAAGTTTTTTTTTTTTTTTTAAAGTTGCTAGCCCACGTGTGTTGAAAAGAAAAGAGAGAAATTCCTTTTTTTTATTGAATTATTTATAATTGATGTCATATGGATATGATCAATTGTGATTACATAGAATAAAATTACATGAAGTTTACAATTTGAATATGATTGGGTGTTAGAGGAAAAATGATTTATATGAATGTTATTTAATTTTGCATTATTAGTAAGTTATTTATTTATTTATTTTTCAATACTCTTATCTAAATGCATAAAATAACATCAGAAAAACTATATTTAATCCATTCTAGTAAATAAATAGAAATGCAAGTATTTCTGTCATGTTAAAATAACAATAAGAAAACGCTACACCTATAAGAAAGAAAGACCTTGAAATGTTTATTTTTATTTTGGAGCAAAATCTTTCTTTATTTTGTATGAGAGATTTTTTTAATGCTCTTGGTAACAGAGAATATTCTCCAAGATTCTCATATATATATATATATATATATATATATATATATGTATGTATGTATGTATGTATGTATGTATGTATGTATGTATGTATGAAATTAAAAACAATGAAAATAAACCTATAACTACCTTATCCCTCCTCACTTATAAAATTTTAGAACTTCACCTTTTACTCTAATTCCTATGTTACCCACTAAAATTTATAAATAACTTCTAGCATATACCTTCCTCCAAATGGGTGTTGAAGTGGCCTCTAAAAAAAACCCTCCTTGTGTGGTCCTATGTCACACAAGGCAAATGGAGGATCTGCAAGTCAATGATAAAGGTCAAAAAAAATTAAGTTTACAATCTCATTTAAAAGATTAGACTAATCTTATAAACTTGCAGCCACAAACTTCCATGCGTACTAGTTAGTGGAGACAATATTTGCACCTTGGCAGAGCTTTGGATAAACCTCCTTGTGTGGTCCTATGTCACACAAGGCAAATGGAGGATCTGCAAGTCAATGATAAAGGTCAAAAAAAATTAGTTTTACAATCTCATTTAAAAGATTAGACTAATCTTATAAACTTGCAGCCACAAACTTCCATGCGTACTAGTTAGTGGAGACAATATTTGCACCTTGGTAGAGCTTTGGATCAAATGTAGAGACATACAAGAGGTTGGGGAATGCCCATGTTAATTGGGAATAGGTGGCAACAAGGGAAGTATGAAGACTTGAGTTGAAAAAAACAATGTGATTGCCTCCCCACACACACATTGACCTACACTTTCTCCTTGGAAAGCATGGAAGATTGTATCGCATAGGGTACCCACATGGGAGGCCACCAAGGCAAGTGGAAAGGGAGGGGAGTGATTGGTTAGTTAGGGAGTTAGGGTTAGAGTAGGGTTTGGATGGGATTAGTTAGGCTAGTTAAGTTAGATTAATAAAGTGTTAATTAAGATTTGTGATTTGACATAAAGTAAGTATGTTTTTAATTCAATTAAGATTGTAGTTAATTTAATTTTTATTTAAATATCTTGTTTTAAATGGATAGATGATTAGATGCAAACTAGTTTGTGGTTGGATATATTGATGTTAGAATAGAATTAGTTAGAATGGGATGTTTTGATTAGTGATGGTTAAAATTTTATTGTTGATTTTTTTTTTCGTATTTTAAATTATTTAATAAAGTGGTATAGTGAATTTAATTTTAGATATTAAATTAGTAAATTGAGAATCATGGAACTATTAGAATAAGTTAGTTGAATGACTAGGACCACTATGTGATTAGGAAAATAGTGATGACACTTTTTATTAGTTTAAAACATTTAGATATTTATTGTTTATTGTATTTTATTAAATAAATAGTTATTATTTGAATAAAGATATAGATGGTTGTTTATTTTACAATTTTTAATTGTTTAAAAGGGAAAGTGAAATGAGTTGCTAGTTAAGGACGAGATAGAGGTTGTAAGTTAGCATTAATGAATAAATTTAAATGATTTGATGATTTTGGATTTCTACTATTTAATCAATTTGATAAAAGTGGATATATATCTAAAGAATAATAGTCTATTGGGTTAGGACAAAGTCAAATTAGAATTAGGCCATTTAGACATATGTTCTAAAATGATAAAAATTGATTCAACTAGAAGATTTAATTCACATGTGAAATGATATATGGAACCTTAGAAAACCTAATTGTGTCTTATGACTATTAACATAGTGGATTAAATAATAATAATAATAATACCTCCTGTGCTTTTTCCCCAATATTTTGTTCATGACACTTTGGTATCAAAGCTATGTTTCAACACTAGGAACATAAAACCATTATGTTTCAACTTATCTAAACTTTAATATTTTTAAAGGATGCCTCCCATCACATGAAACAACCAATGAGGTAGAGGTCATAGAGCTATAGTTGCTAGAGTAGAATAGTAGGGTGTACCACCACCTCCACCACCACCACAACCGAACCTTAACAACGATACTTTGGATGCCCTCTATACCCTAATTGGAGTAATCTAGTAGAGTTTACCACCCATAGTACAACCAAAGAAAAAAATTCATAAAGAGGAAGCACATGAACTTGGAGGGTTGTAGTAGATGGTAGAGAAAGGAGTAGAAGTCGCCCATTGAAATAACTTGACAAACACCGCAATCATGAGGGTGTGTCAGTACATTAGTTAGGATGACCACCCAATAGACCTCCTAGACATGTAGGATATGATATCAAGGAGTTGATATGACTCCATGCACCATTCTATCTCACTTCCACTAATTGAGTAGTAGTAGAGGCTTGGTTATAGAGTCTACAGTAGTGTTTTGGATTACATCCTTATGGGAGTAATCTAAAGGCACAACTTGCAGTCCATCAGTTGAGGGAGAATGCTTCCATCTTATAACAATAATAGGAACCTATAGGAGGAGTGAGAATGGATACCCTTACATGGGAGACATTTTTGGTTAGATTCTAAGAGAATTACCTTTCCAAGAACATAATACAAAAGAAAGTAAAGGAGTTCCATTCTCTACATCAGAGGGGCCTCATAGTATCTTAGTATGAGAGTCAATTTCTCAAACTCCTTCCTTATGTTGGATACATGAAGGATGTGAAACTGTGGATCCATCACTTGATCATGGGCCTAAATTTCACACTCTAGGGTGCAGTCTATTTTCTTTCCCTACCACTTTCAAATGGGTAGTTTACATAGCAGTATTTGCTAAGGAAACATGAGGTAGACAGAAAACTTGAGATCGCTCTTAGAACTAAACCTCTACCTAGTAGTTAGGAAAGTAGAAACCCACTTGGAAGGGGAATTGAAACTATGCAACATGGTCCTCTAAGGGCCAATAGTCCCAATAGAAGCATCAAAAAACATCACAAGGCTATCAAAGCTCTAAGACCAAGTAGTTTTAGTCATAGAGTCCTAAACAAGATCAAAAGGCATAGGACCCATAGTCGCAGTCATGGAAGACTCAATAGTCTTCTAAGGGTGGATATAGTGGATCTAATAAGTATTGGGGTCCACAATAGTCTAGATCACAAGGTGTACAAGCTTATACCTAAGGACTATGCTACACTTGTGGTAGCATGGGTCATCTAGCTAGAGAGTGTCTATAGGGGAAATTAACCAGTGGTAAGAAAGAGGCTACCTCAAAGCCTCCAGTTGGTGACATGGGTAGATCCCACATAGTATTTGTAGTGGTTGACAGCTACAAGGAAAATCATCAAGCCATAGTTATCAAGGACATAGGTATAATATAGGGTAGTATGGTTGCTATTTTATTTAATTCTAGAGCTACTAACTCTTTTATTTTTCCATATATAGTGGAGAATTGCAGACTATGGTGATTAGATAGGATGTCAATTGGAAAATAAAGTTAGCCTCAATAGCCAGAGTGTCAGTTAGTTCCATCGTGAATTATTTCTAGATTTAAGTTGTAGACATTACCATGATGTCTAATCTATGCACTACCCCTTTAGGTTCTTATGATGTTCTTCTTGGCATGGATTGGCTTTATGTCCATAGCACCAACATGGATTGTCAAAAAAAGAGGGTATAATGTGTGGATGATTATGGGATCTCTAGAGTGATCTTCAGGGTGGAGAGGCCAATATCTCTTCATATTATTTCCACTATGCAATTGAGATGGTGCAATCAAAAGTGATGTTAGTTGTTTGCTATCACCATTAGTGATAGAGAAGAGGACTCAAAGGGAGAGCCATCCCTTGATGATTTTCCTATTCTATAGGAGTTTGCATATTTTTTATCTTCAGAGCCCCCTTGTATGTCTCTACCTAGATTCATGGAGTTTCACATAGATCTTGTTCTAAGAGTTGACCTAGTATCAAGAGCACCTTATAGGATGACTACTCATGAGCTTGGTGAGCTAAAGATTTAGTTGGAGGAATGAAAGAAAATATTTGAACTAGTGTGTCACCTTGTGGTGCACTAGTGATGTTCATAAAGAAGAGGGATATATCACTTAGTTTGTGCATTGATTATCAACAATTGAAGAAAGTAACCATTAAGAACTGATACCCACTTCCTAGGATTGATAATGTTTTGATCAATGATAGGGTGCCTAAGTATTCTTGAAGATAGATCTAAAATTTGGTTATCATAAGTTGAGGATTGTGGAAAGTAATATCCACAAGACTTCATTGTGTATGAGGTATGGTTACTACAAGTTCCCTGTGGTGCCTTTTGGCCTCATGAATGTAGTATTTTGTATCTTTTTGTATAAGTTTGTGGTTGTATTCTTTGATGATATTCTGATATACTCTCATAATGAGAAGGAACATGAAGAGCACCTAAGACAAGTGTTAGAGAAGTTGAGAAAAAACTAGTGTATGGTAGCTTGTTAAAGTGTGTGTTCTATAGAACTAAGATACATTATTTGGGTTAATGATATATCAAGTGATGGGGTCTCAGTGGATCCATAAAATATTAGGGCCATCATGGATTGGAAAACACTCACTAGTTTAACTAAAGTAAGGATTTTTATGGGACTAATAGGATATTATTGATGCTTTATGGCATGATTCTCTAGATTGGCACACCAGATCACATCTCTTCAGAGAAAGGGGAAGAAGTATGAGTGGATAGAGAAGTGTGAGAGAGCTTTCCAAGAGCTCAATAGAGCCCTCATGAGTGCACCAATCCTTGTAGTGCCAAATCCTTCAATAGATTTTGTTGTGTGCATAGATGTATCTTTGGATGGTATAGGGGCAATCCTTATGCAAGATGGATGACCTATTTCATATGAGTCTAGGAAGTCAAAGAATCATGAACTCAATTACACTACTCACAAGCAAAAGCTTTCAATAGTTGTTCATGCTTTAGTAAGGTAGTGACACTTCCTTTTAGGTCATAGATTCAAGCTTTATTTTGACCATCAGAGTTTGCAGTACATATTTACATAGTCAAACCTTAATACTAGGAAAAGAAGGTGGATGAAGTTCCTCTATGAGTGTGATATTGATATTCATTACATCAAGGAAAGGGAGAATGTGGTTGTAGATGCCTTCAGTAAAAGGCTCCATGAGCTTTCATCTATGACTACTTGGACTAATTTGAGAGAATGAATCCTACATCATTTGCTAGAAGATGAGCTTTATGCAGAAGTTAGTTAGATGGTGCATTCTTAGAGACCCTTAGAATGAAAGTATTCAAAGTATTCATTGGAGCCCGATGGACTTTTACTTCATAGAGGACATATTTGTGTACCTTCCATTGGGGGTTCATGCAAGCTCATTGTATTTAAGGCTCATAAAGCACCTTATGCAATGCACCTTGGTTTTAAGAAGCTACATGTAGATCTAAGGTAGTTATATCACTAGTCAAGCATGAGAGTGTAGATTGCTAGCATTATTGGGAGATGCCTTGAGTGTCAGAGGGTGAAGGAAAAACAGTGTAATCCTAACGGGCTTCTTCAACCTCATGAGATTCTAGATTGGAAGTGAGATGTTATATCTATGAATTTTTTTTATTTTCTTCCCATGGCTTCTCTTTGGCATGATTTCATATTTGTGATTGCTAACACATTGACCTAGGTTTCCCACTTCTCACCCATGCATACTACATACATAACACAAGACATAGCTCATGCATTTTATAAGACATTTCTAGAATTCACGTCATTCCCCATAAGATCATCTCAGATAGAGACTAACTGTTCATATCATCCTTTTGAAGATATTTATAGGTAGCATTGGGAATTAGGCTCAATTCTAGTAAAACATACCATCCTTAGACTAATGATCAAACTGAGAGAGTGAATCGGGTATTGGAGGACATGTTGTGTATGTACATGATAGACCATTAGGTCAAATGGAAGGAATATTTTTATCTTTTTTATTTTTCCTATAACAATGGGCACCATTCCTCTATAGGCCATCTTATGAGGCCTTGTATGGAAAACCTTGTAGTAGACCCTTGACTTGGGATAGGATTGAGGATAAAGTATCTATTGATCCTCAAATAATCAAAGAGATGGAGTAGTAGATTATCCTAATTAGACAACACCTTAGAGAGGTATGGGATAGGCAAAAGAAGTATGCTAATGAAAAGAGGATTGATTGAGATTATAAAGTTGGAGATAGAATCTTCTTAAGAGTACAACTACACAAGATTCTAATTCAATTTGAAAAGGGTTCTAAGTTGGTAGCTTAGTTCGTTGGACCATTTGAGATCCTAGAGATGATAGGACTAGTTGCATATCAACTAGACTTTCCACTTAGCCTGTCACACATCTATGATGTGTTCCATGTTTTTTTTCTTAGAGGATATATATATGATGTGTCACAAATTATAGATTGGGATGCCTTGAAGGTGGATTTGGATGGGTGGTTAGCACTAGATCCTATTTGTATTGTTGCCTAATGGAACCTAGCTCTTTGAGGCCAAGAATTGTACCAGGTTAGGGTCTAGTAGGATTGTTATGATGAGGTCATGGTTTCATGGGAGGATGCAACATATATGAGATCTTAGTACCCATACCTTTTTGATGAACTCCTAGAGGAAGTTCATCCCTAGTGGGGGAGGATGTCATGCCTTGCCCTGATCCATCATAGCACATCTGATACATTTTTATTTTGATACATTATGACTCAATATGTCAAAACATTGTTTGATGGACTTAACATTATTATATTATTTTATGTTGTGTGATGGTTTACTTTAACATGCTTAACCATATGTTTTTATGTTTTATAAGCATGCATAAAAATTGTGTAGTATAGTAAATGAGTATAGGTTTAGGAATATGATTAATACTTTAATTATGAAATTTTTAATAGTTAAATATGTGAGTAGAAAAGAGATAAAAGTTATTTAAATGGATGTCGGATGGTTTGATTTATGTGATTATCCACATGAGTTTTAAATATATGCATGTGAACTTTCTTGAGCTACTAATGTGTGAATTGAATGTGCGGGATTATTAACCATGTGATATAATGGAGAATTTGTAATTGACCCTATGTTAAATTTGTGAAACTAAGGTTGAGTCTATTGAAGAGATGTGCATGTCATTGTTTTTTATTTTATTTTTATTGTAATTTGAATGTGTGTATCATTCTATAATCATAAAATATTAATGTTATGTAATAGTGAATCTTATGACATCACTTGACAATCATAATTTTTATATGAGTATCAACATTTTATTTAGGGTTAGTAGTTAGATTGATTAAGTTAGTAACCTAAGGCTAATTAGTTGGTAACCTAGATTAATTATCCTAACAAGGGTTTTGTGAAAGGGTTTTTGTGTTAAGGTTTTTAGAAAGTTCAAATATTTCAAGCCAATTAATAGGTCCTAAAGTGATCCTAGACACCAAAATTAATGAAATCCAAGTGCCTAGGGGGAATGTGTATGGGATGGGGACATTTTCCACCATTCTATATCCTTCTATTGAATTTTATGACCTCCCAAATATCTCATTTTCTCTTTAGTGCTAAAATTGAATATCTCTTGAAGTTTTCCAAGTTTACATTCCACCAAAAAGGTTGCCTTAATGGTAGGATCAAGTCAGAAGACCCTAGAAGGCCTTAGTCAAGATTGGGGTTATTAAAATTTTAGGTGGGTGAGTAATTTGAGGGTTGAAGGTTGTTCACCAATTCTCTACATTTAGATAGAGTAAATCTAGGAGTGAAGGAGAGATAAGGATTAGCTCTTCTCAAAAATTCTATTTTCCATAATAATTTGTTAAGGTAAGAATATTTCATTGCCTTTTTCTTCATGTTGTGTTTTCATTTACTTAAGTAGGCCTTTCTACATGTGTTTGTATTCCATATGTGTGATGAACCATGTAATGGATGGATTATTGTGGGGTTCTTATTTGTTTTTCCTTCCATGTTTTACATTTGTTTTGTGGGAAAAATTGTAAGTGTTTTGTTGATATTTCTCACCCTTAGATAGGGAAAAAGTAGCCATATATAGGAGGAGGGCCTCAGTTGGACTCTGGGTTAGTGCAGAGTCTCTCCTCATGAGAAGAAAAGGGTTTTATGTGTGCCCACTTGTCAATACAAACTATTTTGTGTTCAAGGATATAAGAAGTGAAAGAATGGAAGTTCTTGTGATTATTATCCCTAGAAGAGGCATCTATTTTGGTGTTGTAATTGACATCTCCTACCCTAGAAAAATTCACCTTTTCCTTAATCTTATTTTAATAAGGAACCTATTGTGCAATCCTAGGATGGGAGTGATTGGTTGAATGTGTCTATATGCTGAATTTATTTGTCACCTAGTCAATTTTGGTTCTCCATGGCTACCTTGGTGTAAATTGCAAGTCACATAGTTGATACCTTGATATGGAGCCAAACAAGATTCATATTTTTTGGTGTTAGACCTTGATTCAAATGTTATGGAGACTTCTCCTTAGGATAATGATCTTGATGTATAATTCATTATTAGCCTTATTTTTTAAATGGAAATGATTTCAAGTTTTATTCCTTAATTCTTTTCCATTTGGGTCCTTGAATCAAGTTTTGAATAAAATAAATATAAAGTGCCTAGCCCACATGTATTGAAAAAAAAGAGAGAAATTCTTTTATTATTAGAAAATATTTATGAGAATGATAGACCTCAATAAAAAATATAATCTATTTTGGAGCAAAAGCTCTCTATATTTTGTATGAGAGAATTTTTTAAATCTCTTGATAATAGAGAATAGTCTCAAAGATTCGCATTTAAAATATTCTTTCAACCTTTATATATATATATGTATATGTATATGTATATGTATATGTATATGTCTATGTATATATATATATATACATACATATATATATATATATATATATACATATATATATATATACATACATATATATATATATATACATACATATATATATATATATACATACATACATATATATATATATATACATACATACATATATATATATATATATATATATATATATATATATATATATATATATATGTATGTATGTATATATATATATATATATGTATATGTATGTATATATATGTATATATGTGTGTGTGTGTGTGTGTGTGTGTGTGTGTCTATATGTATATATAGATATATATGTATATGTATATGTATATGTATATATAGAGAGAGAGATATATATGTATATGTATATGTATATACATATATGTATATATGTGTATATATATAAATTAAAGCCAGCCTATAACTACCTTATCCCTCCCACATATAAAAATTTAAAACTTTACTTTTTACTCTAATTTCTATGTCACCCACTAAAATTTACAATTAACTTCTAGCATATACCTTTCTCCAAATGGGCACTAAAATGGCCTAAAAAAAAACCTCCTCACATGGCCCCATGCCAGACAAGGCAAGTCGAGGATAAATGTCAAAAAAAATAAAAATTTGCAATCTCCTTTAAAAGATAATATTGATCTTATAAACCTACACCCACAACCTTCCATGCATACCAATTAGTGGAGACAAGATCTACATGTTGGTAGAGCTTTGGATCATGTGTAGGGACATATAGGATTTTGGGGACTACCCATGTCAGTTGGGTACAGGTTGCAGCTAGGGAAGTATCAAGACTTGAGTTGAAGAAAATAATGTGATTGCCTCCCCAAAAACACATCGACCTATTCTTTCTCCTTGGAAAGCATGGAAGATTGCATTGGGTAGGGTGCCATGTGGGAGCCTACCAAGGCAAGTAAAAAGGGATGATAGTGGTTGGTTAGTTAATGAGTTAGCATTAGAGTAGGATTTGGATAGGAGTGGTTAGGTTATTTAAGCAAGTTTAATAAATTTTTAATTAATATTTGTGATTTCACATAAAGTAATTAGGTTATTAATTCAATGAAGACTGTACATAATTTAATTTTGATTTAAATATCTTATTTTAAATGTTTAGATGATTAGGTGTAAACTAGTTCGTGCTTGGATGTATTGATGTCAGTATAGGATTAGTTATAATGGGATGTTTTAATTAGTTATGATTAAAAAATTTTGAATTTTTTTTTTTAAATTTTAAATTATTTAATAAAGTGGTAAATTGAATTTCATTTTAGATACTAAATTAGTAAATTGAGAATGGTGGAATTGTTAGTTTATGTTATTTGGATGATTAGGACTAGTATGTGACTAGGTAAATAGTGATGGCACTTTTGATTAGCTTAAAATATTTAGATTTTTTTGTTTATTGTAATGTATTAGATAAATATTTATTATTTATAGAAAGATATAGATGCTTGTTTAATTTTATAATGTTTAATTATTTAAAAGGGAAAGTGAAATGAGTTTCTAGTTAAGGATGAGTTAGAGGTTGCAGTTAGTATTAATAATTAAATTTAAATGATTTAATGACTTGCGAGATTTTAATTTCTATAATTTAATCAATTTGATAAAATTGGATATATACCTAAGAATTGTAGTCTGTTGGGTTAAGACCAAGTCAAATTAGGATTAAGGCATTTAGACATACATTATAGATTGATGAAACCTGGGTCAACTAGAAGATTTAACTAACACACAAAATAATAGATTGAACCTTAGAAAACCTAATTGTGTCTGACGTGTCTTCAGTCAAACATGTATTAACATAGTGGATTAAATAATAATAATAATAAAATCCTATGTGTTTTTGCCTTGATATTTTGGGCATGACAGATATCAAGGAAAAATATTTTTGTATCAATTGGCTAGATCATGTTGTGGTCACTATTATGCAAATAAATATCACTCAAAGATAGTTGTAAAATTTTCCACATAAGTTTTCTATATTAAACATCTTTTTTTTTCAAAAAATTATAAGACAAGTTGATTTTTATATTGACATATTGATTAGAGGATTCACTACTATTTCCATTCTTGTAGTACAATAATTCTTATCCAAACATTGCAAAACTTACTAAAGCTAGTTTGGTGAGAGATCATTCAGTCCACCAAAAAAAGCATTCATCATCATGTTATATAATAGGAAAATATATCTTAACTTACTATTATCTATAGTTTAAGTTTTGCACTATAGTTTTCAAAGTCCCTATTTCACAATAGTTTCAACTTAAAATTTGGTGAAAATAGTGCAACATTGGTTGTATTATATGGTTGTTAAATTTTTGTCTATTAAAATGATTTTTCACATACAAAATTCTTGATTTTCTATTGGTTTGCCTACTTTTTCTAGGTGATCTTTTATATATATATTAAAAAAAATTTGTGTAGAACTCAATTTTACATGACTTGACATGTGAGAATAATGTTGGGAAGTGGTGGCAACTGGAGAGGAGTCATGTGTAGAGTAGCATAGTGCAAGCTACTACATGCACCATTTGTATGTGGTTCCCCTCCAAAGCATCAATTTCAATTTCTTTGGTTATTAAAATGTTCACCCTTCTCCTTTCATAAAAAGAAAGTCTCATTGAGGCTGAATTAAATGTTGGTCATTATCCCATGTTTCATTGCATGTGATTGCTTTCTCTCTAATATAAATAGAAGGTAGTGGCAAAAAAGTAGATTTTATAGACTCCAAGAAAAGATGGGAATGGTGAGATTTTCCTTTTGGAGTGCCATCACTTCCATCCATTTGTCTCCTTCATTATGCTCCAATCTGATGTGCTTTCTCTAATAGAGATATGACATTTGGAAAAAATAACTAACTTTGTGTTTTATATTTCTCTATATAATGGTGTCAAAGATTAGTTTTCAATACTCCCAAGTTCAAGATTTTTTCGCACAAATTGCATCTTGATCAAAGATTATAAATATATTTTTGTTTTTAAAAATAGTTCATTTGTAATCACTTTGTGATGAGTTTTCTCAACTTGCGCTCCATGGTCTTGAACACACAATATATATATATATATATATATATATATATATATATATATATATATATATATATATATATATATATATATATATATATATATATATATATATATATATATATATATATATATATATATATAAATATAAGTTTCTACAGCAACTATTTCCCATGAACCAAAACAACCTTCTTAGAAATGATGCTTGAAATATTAATAGGGTTGTATCTATTGAAAACAGTTGGTTAATTGTGTATGATCTTTGGTCTTACACAAAATCTCACATCTTTGCTAGTCAGTGTCTGTCAAGCTCACTTGGGCATTGAAGGTAGTTTCTTGTATATATCGAGCATTCTAGAGTTTGCTAAGTTTAGAAGATAGTACCTACTAAGTTCACTCAGGCAACAAGGAGAAGTTCAAAGAAGTTGAGTGTTAACTGACCTCACTTGGTTAATGAAGGAAAAGTTGGATGGAACTAGTGTTAACTAAGCTCAATTAATTAGCAAAGGACCTTTGTGAAAATGTAGTGTTAATTGAGTTAGCTTGATCAACATTACAAAATCATTTCTGAGTTAGTGTCTATCGAGAAGCATTGGCTAAGGAAGAATTTTCTTTTTTTGGCATATTGAGTTCATTAGTTTTGCTTGTTGGTTATATTTTATTGAGGAGATCAATATTAAGCATTATAAGTTGTATTCAGGCAAGCTTTACAATGTGTATGATACAAATATAAGGTCAAGTTGAGGATTGAATGTGTTCAAGTGAATAAAAGATTTGAAGATGCTTAGAGGGATTGAATTAGAAGGATAAACATAATATCCTTGTGGCATTGTAAAGATAGATTCAATTAGAAAGGATCAAGTATACAAGCTAGAAATGAAATCTGTAATAAAAAATTTAGTTTCATCAAAAGTCAAGTTATCTCATTGTTACTCTCTAACAATTGTAATAGTGATCCAAATCTTTTAACAGGGTTAGCTTAAGAATAATTTTTAAATCCTCTAACAAGGTGGCATTTCTAGATTGAAGGTTTTTAAGACCTTTAACAAGGACACTCCAACTAGGGTGATTAAATCCTCTAACAGGGTCACACCTAGTAGTGTGTTTTGTAACCTTTAATAGGGTTGGCTCCTAATAAGGCTGAGTTTAGAAGAGTGAAAATTAGTAACTACTAGTAACTAGTGGTTTTTCCCAAATTGGGTTTTCATGTCAAATCTTGGTATCACTTGTGTTAATGCTATTTCTTTTATGTGTATGCAACTAAGTTAAGTAAGATTAATAAAAAATAATATCTTAAGATTTCCATGTTAGTTTGCTTTGAGTTTCAACATTTACAAGTATAAATTAATTACCTATGTGTTTATCGAGCATTAATATTTTTAATGAATTTTATGTTATGTATAGACATCTAAGTGATCTAGGATTTATTTTAGTGGTAATTGATTCACCCCTCCTCTTGTAGTTACTCATTTTATATTTCAAATATTATCCCCATCTATAAATAGCTCGAACAAATTGAAACTCAACTAGGGAGGACAAAATCATCTTTAGAAAAATTACAATGTGTTCCCTAAATTGCTCTGTGTCTATTGTTTTGTTTTGATTTCCCTATTTAAATCTAGATTTTTTTCTTAGAGTTTATTTTTCAAAAACTTACACTTTCTATGGATTTGAATTTTCTTAAAGAATTCCTAACCAATCTGTTAAAAGATTCAATAGATAGAAGTTAACTTAGAGGATGGGAAATTTTATCACAGTTTTTAAATTATTTTCAAACAATTTGTGGAAATTATATTTATTTTTTGATAGGGTGAGAAAACCTTTCAAATAGTAGTTAGGTCAAATAATAAATTATCTAATTACAAAATATTGACAAAGCATGTATGAGATTTTGTATATATATACTTGAGATATCTTTTTTTTGATTTTCATGTTTTACTATTTCATTCTACTTTCAATAATAAGAGATAATAATCAAATCCTAAGACTAGTTAGCAATAGGCACAAACTGAAGTGTTGTCTATAGTACAATTTGTGTTATTTAAGTGGAAACTTATTTTGTCAATAAATACAAACAAACAAAATTGTGGTTTTAAAATGTGCACTATCAAACATTACCTTAGAGATTAAAAATTGAGGTTGAAACTACAAAAATTCCATACAACTTACAAAGAGAACCATGGAATGAGGAGAAGAATTATTGATCAACTAAGAGAATGCAAGTTTTATGTGATCTGCAAGTATAAATAGTTCCTTGCTATCTATGCATAAAAAAGATATGTCAACAGTGATGGGAAGCTTCAAGAAAGATTATTTTTATATGTGATTATCTTTGGAATAAAAATTCATACCAAAACTACCAACAAATAAAGTAAACATCCAATTAAGGGATAGTAATAAATAGAAAAACTACTAGTTTACTAGAAATATTTTTGAAACTCAAAAGGATAATAAATTTGTATGCAAATGTGTACTAATAGATGGAGGTTGTGTGTTGTAGGAAAGCTATGGTAGGCAAATACTAGCATTTGGAGGGACTCATATCTCAATATTTTCTTTTCTAAGATTCATAAGGAACATCCTCAAATTCATATATAAGGGAGCTAATGAAGTAAATTAAGTTACTAAAGAACCTATAAAAATGTGTATAGCTTTCATAGAATAATATTGTTGATAATTAATGTTAAGTTCATGCAAATCCTAAGAATTTTTTTTTTTGCATGGATAGTTTTATTTTTAAGTCTATATACATGTGTATAGTCAATTTCTTAAACAACATTTTTTTATAAAAAATAGAGTACTGTATTTTTTTGAATTAAGGAATAGTTAAATTCTCTTGTGCTTTTCAATATAATTTAATATGTATTATTATTTTTTCTTTTCTTTATGTTTGGTTGAGTTTATCATCTCATTGTAAGATGCAAGGGTTCATTTTGAGTTAACAAGTTTAGGTTTGAATTTATCTTTTCTAGTTTAAATTTTTCTGTACATATTGTTTTATTTTAATTTCCCACTTCTTATTTGATGTTTAAAAGAGATTTGATAGGAAAATTAAAATTAAAAAAAACTAAACTAGAAAATTAGGAGGATGTTAGGATTAACTTTAGACAAAAGCAATAGTTACACTCAAATATAATGATTTACCAAAAAATAGTAGATTGCATAAAAGAGAACACAAGGCACTAAGATTTAACATGGTTCACCCAATCCTTGGGCTATGTCCACCGACAACAATTCCAATATTATTATGATCTAGTAATTATAATCCACAATTCCTTATAGTTCAATACCACCACAAGAAGCTACAATATCAAATCCCTAACCCTAGGCCTTTATATACAAGCTTTTACTGCTTACAAATTTAGGGCTAAACTAAGTCATCCAATGAGAAAAATAATAGTCAATACATTTTACAATATAAGTTCATTTTTGGGTTCAAGGGAGCCACCCCTGAAAATCCCTAAAGGGTGTTGCCCCTCGACCCCACCCTATACTGCAATAGGCAACACAATTAGAGTGCTGCCCCTTGACCCTATCTTGGGGGTGTTGCCACAAAATCCTCATAGAAATAATTTGGAGGGAAACTACACCAAATAAATTTCTAAGTTTAATTAGGCTCCACATCACAACAATCTCCCACTTGGAGACTGAGCAGATTCCACAATTATATCTTCCCACTTGGGGATTGATCATGGCATTGTTATACATGTAGCTCCCACTAGAATATATCAAGCCACACTGGACTCTTCTATTCTTTCTTTTTTTTTTAGCTGAGAAGACCAACTAAAGATGAAGAGGAGTTCAACTTCTCCCTTGTCACTACCTTTTTAAACATATCCTCTAGATTGTCATCTGTATGTATCTTCTCCATCTTTAACTATCCATCATCCAAAATTGACTGAATGAAATGGTATTGCAACTATATATATCTTATCTTTGAATGTAGAGCAAGATTCTTTGCAAGATGAATGGCACTCTCGCTATCTATGAAAAAATAATTATCCCTCTATTGGTGTCCCAATTCTTTAATGAAGAATTGAAGCCATATCATCTCCCTGGTTACCTCTATAGCAGCTACATACTCTACCTCTATAGTGGACAAAGCATTAACTTTCTATAATCAAGAAACTCAAGTCTCTATTGCCCCACTAATATTAAATGCATAACTTGTAGTGCTCCATGTGGTATCAATATCCCCTGCCAAATTTGAGTCAACACAGCCTTTTAAATTAGTAGTAGAGCCCCAAAAATGTAAACACTTACTGGATGTTCCTCTCAAATATTTGAGAAATCATTTAACTACATTCCAATGCTCAATTCATTGATGACTCATATGCCTGCTAACAATTCTCACTACATGTGCAATATCTAGCCTAGTACATACCATAGCATACATCAAGCTTCCTACATTTTAAGCATAAGGTTCCTTAGACATCTTATCCTCCACTTCTTATATCTTGGGACACATCTCCTTAGTCAACTTCAAATGACTAGGTAAAGGTATGCTAATAGCTTTAGTATTCTCCATAGAGAAACATTGCAACACCTTCAGAATATAATCAATGTGAGATAATATCAATTTCCTATTCTTCCCATCATGAAAAATCTTCGTACCAAAGATTTGTTTTTCTACCCCCAAATCCTTCATAGAAAATGAATATCCTTAGTGTTCTTTTAACCCCTTAATGTGATCCATATTAGACCCAACTACAGGCATATCATCAACATATAAACATAAAATAACGTAGTTTATATCATTCAATGTCTTAAAATAAACACAATGATCTAAGTGACACCTATTATATCCATGCTTGTGCATAAACCTATCATATTTTAGATATCATTGTCGAGGTGCTTTACTCAAGCCATATAAACTTTTCATCAATTTTCACACTAAGTTCTCCTTACCTTTGACCTTAAATCCATGTAGTTATGCCATGTAGTTCTCTTCATCCAAATCACCATGAAGAAAGACCATTTTAACATCAATTTTCTCCAAATACAAATCTTTAGTAGCCACAATACTTTAAATAGTGTGAATAGAGCCATTTTAACAACAACAGAAAATATCTCATCAAAATCAATACCCTTTTTCTGTGCAAATCCTTTTACACTAACCTTGCTTTAAATATTTTGTTACCTCCATCCTCTTCTTTCAACATGTAAAACCATTTATTCTATTTATAAAACTCTTTTACTTACAGGCAACTTGCATAAATCTCAAGTCTTATTTTTCAACAAAGAATCCATTTTGCATTTCATTGTAGACTACCACTTAATCTTAGTATCTACCTACACAAATTCATCATAAAATTTAGTTTTACTAGCATTAGTAAGTAAAATAGGATACAAAGAATGAGAAAATCTCTCTGGAGTTCTACTTAGCCTTGTTGACCATCTAACAATCACTGGGGTGTGCAGTATTTTTTTTGCAGTTGTTGCAAATGATGAGGAACTACTGGAACATCATCTTTTGGAGTATCATCCAGCACTACATAATCATTTTCTTTCTTCTCATGTTGTTGCAATGGATCTTTGTACAACACTTTCTCATTGAATATGGAATCCATGCTTCTTAAAATTTTATGATTTCCAAAATTTCAAAGCCTATAAACAAATATATTAATGCCATATCCAAAAAATACACATTTCATTAACTTAGCTTCTAGCTTGGTTCTATTTTCAAAATCTATATGAGAAAATTATTGACAACAAAATTTTTTGAGGAAAGAATAACTCACCTTCTTATTGTTCATGTTTCCTCTAGAATACCAAAACCCAAAGGAGTAGAGGGACCTCTATTAATCAAATATATAGTAGCATTGACATCCTTCACCCACATGTGTAAGGGAAACCATGCATGTAACCACATGCTCCTTGCATGCTCCATTATAGTCTTGTTCATGCATTTATCCACTCCATTTTCTTGTGGAGTCCTTGGAATAGTTTTCTATATACAACTACTATTAGTGGAGCACCAATCTTCACACTTATGACTAAAATACTCACCACCATTAACAAATCTAAGACATTCTAATTTCTTACCAGTCTCATATTTAACCAAGAATTTACATTTCTTAAAAGTTTGAAATACATCAAAATCATATTTCTATCTAAGGAAATAAACTCATACCTTTCTAGTTGCATCATCAATAAATGTAATACAATAATGAGAGACACCAAGGGAAGATACCTAAGCTGGTCCCCATACACCTGTATGCACAAGTTCTAATCTCTCACTTTTCCTTTCTTGCCCAATCTTCACAAAAATCACTCTTTTTTGTTTACTATACACACAAATTTCACAGAAATCCATGTTAACACATTTCAAACTTGGTATTAGTTTCTTTAAATAAAGTAATTTCATACATTTCTTACTCATATGCCCAAGTTTGTTGTTCCATAGTGTTATATTAGAATCTATAGAAACCATTTGTTCTATGTGCTCAAATGTAGCAATTGTTCCTAAACATTTAGTTTTCTTTGAAACAATCAAGGTAGAAGGAACAATATAACTTGCACAAGTATATAAGGTGCCTACTTTCACACCTTTTTCTACTACAAGGGATTTTTTTGAAACCTTCCAATTTTTATCATTAAAAGTAACTAAACAACCCTCTTCACCAAGTTGCCCTACTGAAATTAAATTCCTACTAAGCCATGGAACATGTCTTACCTCATGTAGTAGCCAATGATTCCCATTATGCAACTTAATCTTAACTTTTTTCCTTTCCAACAATCTGATAGAGTTCATTACCCCCTAAATAAATAAGCCTAAAATTCACTTGGATATAATCAATAAAATAACCTCTATGAAGTGTAGCAAAAATGAAGCACCAGAATCTAAAACCTATGAATCATTAATACTTTCTAAAGATAGAAGTAGAGCATCCTCTTTAGATTGTTACTTACCAAATTTTCCTTCTTGTTCTCTTCTAGTTTATCTCCTTCATTGTTCTTTTGAGTCCAAAAATCTTTCTTCTTATGCCCTTGTTTACCATAGTACCAACAATCTCTCGGTCCTCTAGATTGATACCTCTTACCCTTTCACATTCCTCTTGATTTCCCATTGTTTTCAAAATTATTTCCTCTCTTAGTCATTCTCCCTTTTATTTTTTTGTTCAAGGAACTTCTTGATGTAGATCCACGTGAGATTTTCCTACAATTTTCCACACTCAAAATGAAAACTAATCACATCATCAAATTTTAGGGTATTAGATCTAGAAACAGAATTACTCACAACCATTATCAAGCCATTCCAACTTTCAAGAAAAGAAGACCAAATCAAGAGAGCCCTAATTTCTTCATCAAAATTAATACCCATAGAAGATAACTAACTAGTAACATTATTAAACTCATTTAAATGATCTACAACAGATCCACCTTTTGTCATCTTCATATAAAATAAATGCTTCATGAGAAATACCTTGTTTGAAGTGGAGGGCTTTTCATATAGTTTTGCTAGAGTTTGCATTAACTCTTTCATCATCTTTCTTCTTTTTAATGTTAAATGTTACTAATGGTGCCAGGCATAATCGAATGCTTCCAAGTACTTTCTATTTGAAATCTCCCAATATTCATTTTTCATACTTCCTTGATTCTTCGCTTTTCCTTCCAACAGCTTCCATAAATCCTTCTCATAAAGATCATCCTCCATTTGCATCTTCCATTATTGAAATTCCTTCCCATTAAACTTATCAACCCTCAGCTTACCCTCATTTTCCATCTCTTCCACTCAACCGTAAGACCTTCTTGCAAAGGATCACTAAACAAATTTGACAACAGTATCACTAAAAAAAATTGACCTTTTGGCTTTGATACCATTTCTTACAATCAAGCTGAGATAGAAATAAAAGTTACACGAAAACATAATGAAAATCGAAAAATAGTAGATTGCATAAAAAACAACACAAGGCACCAAGATTTAATAACATGGCTCACCCAAGCCGTAGGCTATGTCCACTAATAGCAAGTCCAATATTATTATTATCTACTAATTATAATCTGCAATCCCCAATAGCTCAATACTGCTACAAGAAGATACAATATCACCATTAAATTATGAAATCCCTAAGCGTAAGACTTTTGATATAATCTTTTACCACTTACAAAATTATGGCTAGAATAAGTCGTCCAATAATAAAAATAATAGACTACACCTTTTACAATATAAGGTTATTTTTGGCTTTGGAGGTGTTGCCTCCAAAAACCCCCACAAGGGTGTTGCCCCTTGACCCCACTCTATACTGCAACAAGGAGCACAACTAGTGCACTGCCCTAAGACCTTGCAGGGGCACTATCTCTTGACCCCATCTTGGGGTGACTGCCCCCAAACCTCAGTAGAAATATTTTGGAGGGAAACTACATTGAATAAACCTCTAATTCTAATTAGGCTCCACATCACAATAGAGGAGAAAAATATAGGAAAAATACATAGGGTAAAAAGTGATAAAAACTAAAAACTAATATAATCAATTCACACAAGCATATAAACAACATTAAAAAGTTGAGGATCAACAATATTCAAAGATGAATGAAGAGGAATAGAGGCACCAAAATTTAGTTCTTGAATATTAATGGAGTTGATGATATGATGATGTCTGCCAAATATATTTTGATATTTCACTAAACATTAAAAATAGTTAAACAAGCTAAATATGGGGGAAATAAGAGGGTGATGGAGGGAGAAGAAAATAAGTTGCTGGATGCAAATGACAAGGAAAAAATTAATATATGTTGCAAATTTAAAATATTTCTTAATTATCTTTATCATATTACTTTCATGTGAAATATCATCTTATGAATGCTCATGGAAGGATTAGAGCTATAAAGAATTTGTTTCAGGCAAAATCATATAGTATTGGAAAAATAGATAGGAGAAATATTTCTTAATTTTCTTTATCATAATACTTTCATGTGAAATATCATCTTATAAAGGCTCATGGGAGGATTAGGACTATGATGATTTTGTTTGAGGAAAAATCATATAGCATTCTAGAAAAAATAGATAGGAGAAATTTCTATTTGTATACTCTTATTGAGGATAATTAAATTTGTAATTTCCTCATTTTTATTGTTTTGGTTCTGCATGAGAGAGTTTAAGTCCGCTAATAATTAGTGAAAAATATATTGATGCTAATAAGTTATTTGTTGATTTCAAAAGTGTAAATTTAAAATTAATGTACCAACTTGAATTTCCTCCTTTTTTATTTCAATCTTTTTTAGATGTCATATATTATTTTTTGTTACCTTCTTTAAATACTTCAATAAATTTTGTAGTTTTAAAATGTGATGGATCACATGTGATGAGGGATCTCAAGTTGTGTGTTTATAGCCTAAAGTGACTTACAACCATTTAATAACAGATGAAGATTATTATAGAGTTGTGAATAGGGTATATTTGAATAGAATAATGAAGCAGGTTGAAATTTTTATGACATATTCTCAAAATTTTTATATCGGATTGATCTCAATAGGAACTTGATAACATGATCATTTGAATAAAATATATTGTTTTGAACATGGGATTAGTTTTCATTTTTGGATTTCCTATGACCACTTTCTCTATAATATTTATCAAGGCTCCAAGAAATCATGGAAATAGCAAGATTTTCTATTTTGAGAGCCACCACTTCCCTTTATCTACCTCATATGTTCTGCTTCAATTACAGATGCTTTGTCCAAAAGAACTACTAAATTTGGGAAAATAAATAAACTTTTTGTTGTTGTAATCCCCTATATATCCTAATAAGTGATAAGTTTTTAAGAAAAACATTCATTTCAAAGGCTTCATTATGTGGTAAGAAATACAACACATGACATACTTATTATTAATAATCCCAAGTAAGTTTCAAAAAATTTCCCCCGATCTATCTAAGGAATTTTTCTTCAACTTCAACTTTAACTTGCATTGTATTCTTTGATTTTGGTTTGGGGTGACCTATTTTATGCACCATTTTCTAACTATGCACCTTTAACTCTTGAATATATATGATACAAAGTTGAAATTCATGAAAGCTTCTTGTTCTACTATAATGAAACTACCCAAGAATTTTCTTGCACTCAATGGGCTTGCAAAATTTTGGTAGAAGAAGATTTGGAAAACTCTTCCTTAGGTTCGTATACCATAATAAAAACTCTAGGATTTAGCCAAAGGTATTTTAGCATGCCATGTAGTCCATACTACTTTGTTTATATTCTGAACTCATTGAAACAATAGAAAGAAAGAAACTAGATATTAAATTAGGTATATCAAAATATAAAAGAGCATTACCACATACCTTGGTATGGTAATTTACTTCATAATCTTATAATATATTTAATTATTTTTGAGTTTTATCTGTGCAAGAAATAATATTTCAATGACCATGGTGGCTATCGTAAGACATGAAATCTTCACAATTTGGTTTCAATACAATTTTAAAATAGAAGAGTCCAAAGACATGGAATTGAATAAGACATTTAAGTCTTTTTTAATTGAAATAGATCTTAAATCATCATTATCAATGAATATAGACATTTTAAATTTCTAATTATTTAATTTACACACACACACACACACATGTGTACATATATGTACATACATACATACATACATAAAGTGGGATAGGGTCTTAATCCTTCAAAAAAAAATGCCAAGTCCAATGGAAAGAAAGGCAAGTGTTCAAAAAAAGAGAGGCCATTTAAAAACTAAACTACTAGACAAAGAGGAAAAAAAATGGAAATTTAAAACCAGCAACTAGCGTGGGCTAGAAACTAATAGACACACATCAAAAAACCCTAGAATAATAGCAACTCCATAGCATAGGACCACTACTATCTCAACAACTTGAACTATCTCAGAAGGAGGGCTACTTAGAGGGCCTATAAGAAGTTGAAGCCTTCGAACCAACCACTTGCTTAGAAATCAGTTAAAGATCCTCATCTCCAACATGATTTTTGTCGCTCCTTTTGCTTAATTAATTATTTTCCTCCATCTAATTTCAAATTTTGTCAGTGGACATCACCATTCTATCCTAGATAGCTCTTATTTTAGTAGGAAATTCCTTGACTTGATTCCCAAACTGAATGTGAGACTGCTCCATAAAAACCAAAGCAATAAGGACTTTGCTCTTCTCTCTCTTAGACTAGCTAGGGAAAAATTATCCAAAATTTACCTCTTCCACATTTCCTCACTATGCAATTTATCCTCAAAATCCCTTCCTAAATCCCACAATGTTTCATACCTCTTCTTGGTCGAGTCCTCCACCTTCTAGTTTTTTGGTTCTCAAAAATTTTGGTTGAATTCCTACAAATCTTTCCTGGTTGATGTTGAGAATTTCAACAAAATCTTGGCCAACTTTGGCAATTGAAACATAATATTTAAATCTCCACACTTTGATTTTTGCATACCTAGGCAGGTGTACCTTTGTCTCAACCCCTCTAGTTAGGTTGAGGCTTACTTTTGTAGAATTTTGAACTTATTCTCTTGTGCTAGAAAGTTTGTTCTCAAGAAGAAATCAAATGTATGAATGCTTTGACTAAGTATGAGGGTTATCAGGTAATGGAGTGTAATAAAATATTTGTATGATGCATATAGGTAGATAAGGAATATCACCTTCAAAGAAACTATACTTATCTTTAGAAGAAACAAAATACTAATCTTTTTTTGTTAGGAGAATGTAGTCACTTTTAGTATTTACCATAAATCTTAAACTTCTTGGATATAATTATGCTACTATCAGTTGTTGGATGGATAACTTGAATACTAAAACCCTAGTTAATTATATTTAACTTCAATATATGAAGACCAATTACACACAAAAAACACAAATACATTTTTTTTTTCTTATTCAAGAGATCTTCCAAATTTCAATCTATCAACAACAATATATGTCCAAGAGGACAATTCACAAACAACAATATTGATGATTAATTCCTAAAATTTGGAATAAAACTAAGAGTATTTTTATTAATTGTAAAAGGATGAGTAAAATTGTTTTGTGACTAGTTGCAATATCTATCCTATGTTGCATGCATATACATTATTAGTATCTCTTTATATATTTCTATCTTTCACTATATATCTTGTATTTTTTCTAGGGTCACGGTACTATTTCTTATAATAAAAAACTAACTTAATAATTAATTTCAGCCATTCACCAAAATTTACAATAACAAAAATTTAAAATTTCAAGAACTATAATTCTTGGATCATGTTGAGAACCTCATCAAAATTCTAGTTCCCATAAAGATCTTGAAATTTTACAAGAATGACACAAACTTTGAGCTTGTCTTTCTTAAGCTCAAATTCATGGCTATAATTGGC
Source organism: Cupressus sempervirens (assembly GCA_028749045.1). NCBI lineage: Eukaryota > Viridiplantae > Streptophyta > Pinopsida > Cupressales > Cupressaceae > Cupressus > Cupressus sempervirens. Next base: position 710,333,949 of record CM053783.1, read on the forward strand.
AAAGGTTGCATAACTGGTTTGGAATTCTCAATAAACAACATACATAATGTGGAGAATATCCAACTAGTCTTCTTGGGCTTGAGTAAAATATAGTTCCATAAAAGGTCTCAAATTGGCCCCTATATTGTAGGCTTGAATTGACAATCCCATGGTTGTGTATCCTAGAAACCTACAAACAAGAATACAAAGATTGCATTGCAAGAATGTTACTAATGATTGAACTAATGATGTCCTTTTAAAAATCATAAAAATGTATTAATTTTGACTATCATTCCACATGTGCTAACATAAAGTTACCATCACATCTAATTGACTATGAATTTAACACCAACAAATATACTTAGCTATTTCACATATTTTTTCTTTCATAAGGTTGAAGAATTGCTTTTGCATATTTTCCTTTTAAGATTAATATTCATAATTATGACCTTGGATAAATCACCATCCTATGAGGTTGCAAAATTGAGACAACACTATTTCATGGCTCAAGAAATTGTGAAATCAGACTAACAAGAAATCATAAGATGTGAAATCGTGAAACTGTGAAATGAAATAAAAATGATTATGCCTTGTGCAAAATCATGAAATTAGATGGTTAATATTTAATGTTCAGTGAAATCACAAAATTGAATATTGAAGGCTCCATCAATTTCTACAATCACAAAATTTGGGCCCAATTTATATCACCAGCTCGACATTCCAAATTTGGGATTTTTGATGCCCTACAAATGTTCTTCTTATAAAGTAGTGAAAAATCACCATTTCACAACCCAGGTCAAACCAAGACTCCAAAAATGAGAAATGGCTCATTCTAAAGAATATTTTTTCTAGAGTGTCATTTATGGCTCTTTCTAAGGACTTATATTACTTCAGAATATGATGATAATCTAGTTATCTCTAGAAAAAAAGAAGAAAAAGAAGTCAAATTAATCCTATTCTAATAATATACAAGTAATAAACATACCATTTTTAAAAGAAAGAAGGGTTTAAGATAATGATCATGTATTAGACACTCCTATATGCTCACATCAACATCTTGTTATGCTCACATCAACATCTTGTAAAAGGAATAAGTGCTATCAAGTAATGTCTCCTCAATCACTCTAAAAAATGTCAAGGTCAAACTAAATCTTTAGGTAAAACTAGATCTTTAGGGGTGAATTGGTTCATCTAGGGTGGACTAGTTAATCAAGGGAAAATTGGTCCATAAGGAGTATAATACAACCTATTGTCACTTACGTTTGCAGCCTTGTCCAAGGCCTATGCACGAGGACAACCTAGTGAAACATGGAAACAACCTCCAAGCTATGGGACTTGAACTGTGAGGTTGAGTCTCTGGAGAAGGCCGGCTTCCTCTTACTATCAGGGTGCACCTATCTACTTCTTGGAGAGGAAAAGGGTGAAGAAGAGCACGAAGGCAAATCTACCTAGTCTAATCTAAGGAGATGATGCACCAAAATAGAGTGTTCGGACCAATCTCTGCCCATACGTGCGCTACTGAACTAGAATGAAACTAAGGATATACACATCCAGACTTGATTTAATCAAATAACCACATACAGATCAGAAAACCAAGATGAATGACACAAGGAAGAAGTTCACTTATACATCATTCACACGACAGCAAAGATACAGTCATGCAAATTACAAATTTCCACAAAACAATGGCACAGGAAAACAATTCTTGCACTTTAATACCAATGGTTGAAGGAGATAAGTACAGAACCAGACAGTTCAGAGGCATAGGGGAATTCACACTAGAATTACAGAGCTATAGGAGACGAAAATTAGAGAGAAGGTCCTCCCAGAAAAGATCACAAAATTGCCTTTATAGTTCAGGCATAACTGAGGATTTTTTGCATTACATTTACTTCTCACCTATTAGCATTAACTTCTCACCCTAAAAATCCAATCAAAGATCTAGTTCGAACATAGCTTTGAGTACCAAAAAATTTGATATTCCTTTGAGAAAGCGCCTAGAGAAGACAGAACGGCGCCAGAAAACATCCCCTGACATAGTAGATAGATCTATAATGGTGGTAGAATGTCCTTGCACTTTGCATTCACTTCTGAGTCGGTGGCATTGATCACAGGATCGAAATCTCATGGAAAAAAACTTGATTCATTATTTCTAGCTCATGAATCTGCGAGGTCAAAGAAATTCAAACAGTTCCTTATGTGCCAGCTAGGCCACACAGACCAATCATCTCTCTTTATTTTTCCACCTCCTCAAGGTTCCACGCGCTGACCGTTCCTTACGTTGGACTGGGCTCTATGTCGCTATGGGCACCATGCCCTGAGGGTCATTATAGCGACATAGCGCCCCACTATTATCTCTAACCACGGTGGTCACCAACTTGACTGCGCCACCTTTCTACCATCTAGCCACAACATCAAAACTAATTATCACATTGACTGCGATGATTGCACCAACTGCCAGCCATTAACCATCAACCCTGGTCTGCCAGCGAGACACGTATCAACAAGATGCTATGTCGCTATGGTAAAGATCGCACAACTTCACCATAGCAAGACAACGCCCTTCGTTGATCTTCCCTGATCTGACGGTCATGAAGACTCATCATGTTTCGTGCTTGCTTTTCAACCTCTAGGCTCACAAAATGTTATCATCACACCTGGCATCACCTCAATGACCACACCTTAGCGAGACCTGGCCCCACTAACACTTGGTGAAAGGGCGCCATGTCACTATGGTAAAGATCGCACAACTTCACCATAGCGACATGGTGCCTTCTGTCAATTTACCCTGATCTGACGGTTGAGAACTTAACCTTTTACTACACTAGCCACATTGAAAATCTTGTCCCACGCACTATTTGTGTTCTGACCTGACATACATGGTTGTTCCCCATTGGCCTAACGAAGCACCACCTTGGCAGAAATATCATTGGTCTAACAAGGCATGAACCTAGAGGGCTTGTACTACTTTGACCTTACTGAGTGGACACGTGGTGCCCAGGCGCTATGTCACTATGGGAAAATCAAGGCCAACTTCCCATAGCACCATGGCACCCAATGATTACATGTCTTCTGATTTGCATGTGTCTTCAAATGATTTGCCACCATGGCACCGGACTCTACCAACTGGGCAGACGAGGTACAAAATGAGACCAAACCACTTGCTTGAAGCTCTCGCCATGGTGACTTTCTGTTTCCATGAATCTTTCTTGTCGAACACTGGGACTCATCATAGAAACACCCTCTGGCCGGCCAGGCACTATGTCGCTATCAAAAAACTCATGAGTTTTTTGATGGCGACATGGTGCCTTGCCGCCTTTTGAACTTTCTGGCCCGTCAAAATATGTTCGCCCAGATGTGGACCCACCATTGCAACATGTCATTAGGGTGCCATGTCACTAACATAAATCTCATGCAACTTCCAATGGCGAGACAGTTTCGACCATCGATTCATCGCGATCTCATCGCAGGAGAACTTGCGGGCCACAAAAATATGTTATAAGTTTCGAAGCTTGGTATTTTCTTAATATTTCCACGAGTATTTGAATATGGACATTTCAAAGGCAAGAAGGGCAAAATGAATTATGAATTTTGGCAAGAAGATTAAAATACAACACTTCTGGCGACTCACAGGGGGCATGAGCCTGCTCGTTGCATGACCAGTGCCTACAGACAATCCATTGGGTCATGGAGTCAAAAAGTATGAATCTGAGAACTACAAAACCCTAACCCTTCTATGAGGAGATCAAAGCATGAAATCCTGAGAAAACTGCAATTGCAACTAGAAACAAAAACAAAACTTCCTCTGTAACCTAAGACACCTCAAAATTCGCTACCTCACAGGGAGATGGTTGTGCCCGCGCACTTCTTGAAAAGTAGGAAAAAATAGAAAAGAAACTAAACTTACTTATGTACATGGATTCCCAAATTTTTAAAAATAGGGCTTTAGATAGATCCCATTAACTGGAATGGGAAAAATCTCTCCATTGGGCTGGCTTAGCTAGAATGCATTAGCCTCTTTGCGACTGGCAATTAGATAGGGGCCACTCCATAGTGCATCAAATTTGGAATGTCTTCGTAGTTTTTCCCTATCTGCATCCCACTTTAGAACTAAATCTCCTTCTCTAAAGGTTCTGACCCTAGTTTTCTTATCAAAACTCCTTTTCATCTGCTGCTGATGCATCTCTAGGGTCTGCATAGCTTTATTTCTTTTCTCTTCTAACTCAATTAGCTCTGCCATTCTTACTGACATGGCACTATCTTCAATCAACTCAAGCTGATGAGCCAACTCCAAGGATGGGAATTGTAATGAGATTGGGAGTCTGGCTTCCCTACCATATACCAGCACAAAAGGTGAATTCCCAATAGATCTCTTGGGCGTTATCCTATCAGCCCACAGAGCAGTTCTTAATTTCTTATGCCAGACCCTCTGATTGTCTTCTATTGTCCTCTTCATGATTCTGATCAGATTCTTATTGGAAGACTCAGCCAAACCATTACCCTGGGGATAGTAATTTGATGATTTGCTCAGGTAGATATTGTGACTCATTGCCCATGCACAAATCTGAGTTCCAACAAAAGACTTAGCATTGTCCGAGATGATAGTAGAAGGAGCACCAAACCTAGATACAATTCCATCAAGGAATTCAACAACTTATGGTTCTGTGGCATCCTTCAAGGCAACTTCCTCTGTCCATCTAGTGAAATAATCAATAGCAGCCAAAATCCATTTATGACTTGCACTAGATGGAGGATTAATGGGGCCTATAAAATCCAACCCCCACTGAGTAAAGGGCTGATCCACCTGAATAGGATGAAGGGGGAGAGCTGTAAGCCTCTGTTTTTCTGAGAAGAAAGCACACTTCTCACATTTTCTCACATATCCATAACAATCATGAAACAAGGATGGCCAGTAATAACCAGCCCTCATGATCTTCATGCCAGTTGTTCGTGCAGAGAAATGGCCACCATTAGGGCCATCATGAAGTTCCTTAATCATCCTCTCAGCCTAATCCTCTTCAATGCATCTCAACAGGGTCCCATTAAAATCCTTCCTGAATAGGATACCATCAATTACAACATAGGGAATGGACTGCAGTCTATATTGTCTTCTTTTAGCTCTGTCCAATCCCTGAGGATATCCATTCCCTGATAAGAAGCTCTTCATATCATTTATCCAGCTCCTTTGACCATTAACATTTCCTTCCTCCTACTGCTCTGTTAATACCATAGCAGCCTCTTCATCTAAATCTTGGCCTGATAAAATTTCTTTGCACAATCCTCTCCCTCTTACCAACTTGGTAATCTGAATATCAACATCATACTCCATTACCTTAGTGATCCATCCAGCTCTCTTTTTCACTAATATCTTTTCTTAACAAGAAGTCTTTTACACTGGCATGGAGCACCAACAAATGGATCTTATTGTGGGACAAGAGGTGCTTGAATTTCTTCAAGGCTCTGACGACCGCAAGGGCCTACTTCTCAACAAAGCTATACTTATCTTCATATTCCTTGAGCCCTTCACTAAAGAAGGCTATGGGCTGCTCCTCATTCTTGTCATTTGTTTGAGTCAAGATAGCAGAGATACTTGACTCACCACCTAGAGTGTAGAGGATGAAATCCTTCTCAAAATTTGGGTTCATGAGAGTAGGGGCTGAGGCTATGGCTATCTTGATCTCTTCAAAACTCTCCTTCCCTTCCTTGGTCCATGAGAAGACCATACCTTTCTTAAGCATAGCTGTAAGAGGTTTCACCATGGTAGCAAGATTAGGAATAAACATTCTTACAAAATTTATTCTACCAACGAAACTTTGCAGCCCCTTCTTGTGTTTAGGAAGAGGAAGGGCAAGCATTTCCTTTGTTCTTTCTAGATCAATGGTCATCCCATCCTTAGATACAATGTGTCCCAATAATTTTCCTTGGCTTGTAGCAAAGACACACTTGGCTGGGTTAAGGGAAACCCCAAACTCTCTACATCTTAGAAATACCTGTCTTAGATGATCAAAATGATCTTCTATATTTTTTGAATATAGAGTTACATCATCAAGGTATACTAAGAAAAACTTGTCAATTAATTTTTTGAAGGCCATCTCCATTGCCTTATGAAATGTGGCACCTAGATTTGTTAGTCCAAATGGCATCTTGCAATAAGCATACGTGCCCCATTTAGTAGTAAATGTTCTTTTATGTCTGTCATATTCTTTATCCAACACTTGGTTATAACCAAAGAATCCATCAAGAAAAGAGAATCTCCTTGACCCACTGACTCTGGACAGGATTTTTTCCATGGAAGGGAGAGGATGGTGATCTTTAAGAGAAGCTTGATTAAGATCCCTAAAGTCCACACACAGTTTGATTTATCTATTTTTCTTCCTTATAGGGACAAGGTTTGCTACCCATGATGAGTGTTTGATAGGAAATATTATATTATCCTCTATCAACTTGGATAGTTCTTCTCTCATTAGAGGCTCAATCTTAGGATTCACTGGCCCTTGTTTTTGCCTTACTGGTTTGGCCTTATCAACTAAATCTATGGTATGCTGAAACAAACTAGGGTCAAACCCTTTTAAGTCATCATATGTCCAAGCAAATACATCATTAAATTTTTGACATAGATGAATGAAGTTTTCTTGCTCAATTTTGGAACATACCTTCCCCATATTCAAAAATTTTCCATCAGCAATTGTAACTAGGGCATAATCATCCTTTTCTGCAGCTAGATTCATTCCTTTGCCTCTTGTTTGATCATTAGGATTAAAGACACTCTCCAAGGTAATGATACCACTAGGCAACTTGTTATAACTGAGATGAATGATCTAGTCACCATACTAATCTTGCAATCTTGATTGATTTCTTTCCGAGAATTCTGCCTCATTCTACAAAAAACTCACAATTTGCTCATCAGAATCAAACATCTACCAATGAGTGTTGTTGTCAGGGATGGAAGGTCTCACCACCACCTTTATTTTTTGCTTCTTTTTTTCCTCAAGATTCCCTCGTACATCATAAGATGCACCTATTGTTGCAAGTCTATCAACATGTTTGTTTTCTTCCCTAGGAATGCTCTAAATATTAAATGCGTTGAAACCCTCAAGAAAATCCCAGACTCTGTGTTTGTAAGACTTGAGCAGGCCATTTTTGGTGATATTCTAGTTTCTCACTTGGTTAACTACCAACTCACTATCCCCATATACTCTCAAGGCTTGAATTCCTCTCTTTTGGGCAAGTAAGAGACCTTGAATCAAAGATTCATACTCGGCGACATTATTGGTGCAACTGAATTGGAGCCTAAACGAGAAGTAGTATCTTATTTGTGCAGGAGAGATCAACATAACATCGACCCCTGATCCATTTCTATTCCTTGATCCATCAAAGTACATACTCCATGTTCCACTTATATCATCATTAGTCTCAATTAGATCAAGAACTTGAGCATCTTTCTCTATTATGCAATATGTACTAAGGCCTATCTCAAGAGTCTCTGACATAGGTTTAAACTGATATGCATTTTCCCATTCATCCAAGAAAAAATTAGGAATCTCTGCTATGGAAGTGGCAGGCTCATTTACTATGTCATTTTCATCCATCTCTAGAATAGGGCAATTCATGTTGATGGGATTGGGGGTGTAAGATTAAGTGTGATGAAGGGCTTGAGGTTTTGCTCTAATTGAGGCATTGGTTCCATATCTGGTCTTAAATGACATATATGACCAATCAGTAGATATGAATCCACCAATTTGAGCAGTGAAGTCTCTTGAAAGATATATAGCAAAATGGGGCTTGACTTTAGCAACAGATATGTCTTGAGTCACAGTGCAACCAAGGCATGCATGTCGGGCCATCTCCACATTCTTAAGGATACCTACATTTTTGACAATACTACCATCTAACTGTAACACATCCCTAACAATGGGCTCATATTTCATTCCTAAAGCATCAGCAACACACCTAGGCATTACTGAGCTACTAGCCCCTGAATCTATCATGCAATTGTGGACTAATTTGCCCCCCATAATCAGAGAAACATAGAATGGAGGAGGTCTAACCTTTTTATTTGTCTACACATCCCCTGCTGGTTGTACTAGACTTGTGGCACTCTCCATGATAGATGGTTGATCCTTGGGTTCAATCTTCTCTAATTCTTGCTGTAGCATCCTCTTCTGCATTGGTATGGTAGCAATGGCATCCCACATAGAAATATTCACATTTGTCTTCTTCATTTGCTCTACCACACTGAATGGTGTGTTGGGAACTTTGGTAGAAACTTTGGGAGCTGCATTTATAAGAGGTTGAGATGGGGCAACATAAGGATCACTTGCATCTTTCTTTCTAGGATCTTGCTTTTTTTGTTGTGAAGTACTTGTTTGCTCATTTTCTGCATGTGCATGAGGTGCAGCACTTGAAGTTGACGCCTGCTTAGGAGAAGGAGGGGCAGCATGTTCCATAGCTCTCTTCTTACTTCTTGTGTTATGAGCAATGAAATCCTGGTTTACATTACAATGCTCCCCAATCTGATGATTCATGAAAGAGCAATCATCATGTCCTTGAATATATGAGGCCTCCTTGGGATGATTCTCTTTGTATGATTGCTTTGCTGTAGGTGCTTTGATGCATAAGAATAGTTGCAGGAAGGACAAAAATCTTGATCTTGGGCCAAGTTATTTTGAGGGACTATAGCTCTATTCTAATTTGAGCTTGAAGCAGAAGCATGACTATTTTGCCTACCCTAATCAAAAGAGCTATTCCACTGATTAGGGGGCATACCACCATTTGGAGGTTGATATTGCAATTGTGGAGGCTTGCCACCTTGAGCTTGCTGCCTTTCTAAGGCCACCACCTTGTTACTCTTTTTTTGTATTATAAAAAAACTATCCTCTAATCTCTTTCCTTGGTCTTTCAACTCCCTCCCCTGCTCTTGCAATTTTTTATCCAGGGTCCTCTCTCTCTTATCTATATTCAGCACTAGACCTTGGAGCATCTCTTTGAGTTCACCTATCCCATTTGAGGATGTGGAAGCTTTTGGGACTAGAGGAAGGGCTTGTGATGTAGAAGTTGTAGGAAGAGGGGCCATTGCCGGTTGATGATTTGGGATATCAGGAAAGAAAGGCATAGGGGGCCTTGGAGCCAACCTTCCTCCTTGTATTAGGATGTTCTCAGCTTTTATGGCTATCTCATAGGCATTTGGCAAGGTATCTCCTCCCATAGTTTGGATTGTAGTGGCAATATCACTGTTAAAAGCTCTAAGGTAATGCAAGAAGGCATTACCAGGGGTGGGTTTTACCGAAGTAGGTATTCTATCCCATGTCTTCTAAAATCTATAATTAAAATCAGTCATACATTCATGGGGGGCTCTTTTTATAGTAGTCAGCTGCTCTAAAAGTGATAGATGGTCACTTCTATCCTCAAAATGTTTGCATATTCCTACTCCTAGTCCATCCCAATCAGTTATAGAGCCATGACCTAAGCCTCTATACCACTGTAATGCTTTTCCTTTTAAAGATGAGGCTAGAAGTCTGACAGCAACATCATCCTCTATAATACCATGAATGTTACAGATATTTGCTACTTCTTGGATATGCTCTAAAGGGGAGATGGAAGTTTCACAAGTAAAATCAGGTGTACTTTTTAATGTAGATACTGGTATATCATGTCTTTGGGCTAACAATAGAGGACTTCCACCATTAAAGGTGGAAAAAGCATGAACTCTTGGTTGTACCATGTAAACAAGTGTTCTATTGATGAGTGTTGATGGCAATCTAGCCTGAGTTCGAATAGTAGGAGGAGTAGAGATAGATCTTACAGGTATATTAATAGTTATTACACCCCTAACTGGTGATAATGAAGTTCTAGTCCTCCTTCTTCTAGGATTTGAAAGAGAAAGCTCTTGATATTGAAATTTACCTCTAGAAGATGCCCTTGTTTCAGCTCTGGGCATGAATCACTGCAACTTTGGCCTGGAACCAGATTTGTT
>CM053783.1:710348900-710386400 GCA_028749045.1 Cupressus sempervirens
TTACCCTGCGCTTTCGAATCCATTTGCTCCTGCTTGACATTTTTGCCCCCAGGATAAACAGTTAAAACTAGCATTATTTATTTAGTTGAGCTTTATTTATAACATAAAATGGATTTTTTTTCAGAAAAGCTTACCTGTTGGATGGATAAACAACGTTTGTAGATGTATAAGTTATCTAATGACTGAACATCTTTTCCACTGAATTTATTTCTAGGCGACGAAGGCTAGCTCAAGGAGGTTTGTCTTTCCGGTAATGGCAGACTGTGCAAGGCCGAGTGAGATTTATCTTAAATGAACTCGCTCGATTGCAGGCTGCAAAGCACGAAATTCAGTACCTCTTGAAGCCATTGATTGTTCTAAGGGTATTGAAATCATCTTCTCATTTTGAATATCATTGGGAATTACGCTGCAGTGAAGAGGATTCTGGTATTCCATCTTCTAAAACTTCGAAGATGGGAATCCTTGGAGCATCCAATTGCTTTTATTGACAAAGCCAAGTTGAAATAAAAGGCAATTTAATTTTGTGCTGCTATACCATAAATGACGTGCAATACCAGTTGTGCGGACTCCAGTTTCCAAATTTCCAAATTGATGTTTCCTAAGTACACTACAATATATAAAATTATTTTGCTTCCCGTACAAAATATGTCCTAATGCAGCTAATTTGTGTTCTTAAATTATGCTGCTATGTGTATAGCAAACATTTTGCAAAGCCTAATTGATTGCTTAGATACGTGTTCTATTCTAACGACTCGTCTAAATGAATGCTTGACAATTAATCAAACCTTATAAAGAACACCATTTACGAATCGCCGTTTTCCATTGCTTTCACTTTGACAATAGGCAAGAATTTAGATTTGTAATTTCGATGATAGACAAAACAACCAAGACAAAACCGAAGTCAAAGAATATTATTATTTTTTTGCTTGTAATCTCAAGCTGACAGGTAAATTGATGCGACTTAAAGAAATCGATAAAAAGATATATTTGAGCATTGACTAACATGAGTGTTCTGTTCAGGCACAACTCTTGCAACTTGCCAAGAAGTGTGTGCCATCAAGCATCCAGGGTGGCATTGAAAATGGATCATTTCGATTTATAGCCATCCACTCAGCCCACTAAGACTACAATAGGTCATTACAGGCATTTGATATGGAACCATGAATTATATCACATGTTTATCTTCTTAGGGTTCATTTGGCAGTGGGAATACAAGTGGAATAGGCATATGTAAATTCTTAAAATTATGAATTTTTCGTTTGGATGCACCAAATCTGAATTTGGAATATGAACTAAAATAGGAATAAGTATTCCAATTTAGCCCAAAAATGACGTTTTGCAATTCCACCTAAATAGGTGGACTTGAAATATGTATTCCTATTCCAGTTTTATTTATTTTAGAAAACATAAATTTTTGGGTTCGTGAATTTCCCATCAAATTCTGGCTGAACCAAACAGAGAATAGGAATATGTACCCCCATTTTCTATTCTAGAATAAGTATTCCAGAAAGAACTGTGATTTCTGGCATTGATGTGCATGGTGACAAAGCAAAATCTAGATTATGATTACCACCAAGACATGTCATACCATGACTAAATCTAAAAATTACAAGCTTCAAGTAGGAGATTTTCACTTATAGCATGATACAAATTTGTGTGCCAATCATTATAAATAAGAATTTGTTTAAAGATGGTGCATGTCAATTATAAAGAAGATGAAAACAAGCTATCATAATAATAACTTAGAAAGGAAAAATATTTTATTTAATGGTACCAGTTGGCTAGATCATGTTATGGAAAGTATTTTGCATATGACTATCACCCAAATATAGTTGTCGAATTTGCTACGTAATTTCTCAACAATAAACGTCTTTTTCGTTCGGAATAGTATCAGACAAGTTGACTTTTATAGTGACATATTGATCAGAGAATTCACACCTATTTCAATTTCTGGAGTACAATCATTTTTATCCAAACGTTGGAGAACTTACCGAAGCTAGTTTGGTGACAGAGCTTTTAGTCCACCGACAAAAGTGTTCCTGTCATTTTATATAATAAGAAAATATATCTCAACTTATGTAGAATCATTTAACGTTGTCTATCATCTAAATACATTAAATGATGGAGTATAAGATTATGGCTTCTAGGACCATTGGCTTCGTTGACGATGTTTGTCCAACTTCATTCATATCCAATCTTTAGAAATCACTCAAATTTGTACTTTGATGTCAAACATGATATGCTACAATTTACATGTCGAGTTCATTCATCATTGTGCTATGTTACTATCTTTTTTTAAACTTTGAGTTCCTTTTAATTTTTCACTTTTATTTACGTTTTAAAAAAAATTATTTTTCATTTGTCAGATTAATATTTTTAATATTTTCATTAGATAAAGTGGGATAGAGTCTGAATCTTTTGACAAAACCTAACATCATTACTAGTGGATAGAAAGAGAAGCATTCACAAAAAGTGAGGTCCTTTAAAAACTAAACTATTAGACAAGTAGAAATGAACTAGTACTAATTAGCAACCAGCAACTAGCATGGGCCAAAAACTAATAGATACATGCCGGCATCAACCCTCAGCACAATATAAGGGCCACTACTTTTTCAACTCCTTGAGCATAACCTAGAAGGAGTGCTATGCAGAGGGTCTAGAAGAAGCCTAAGCCTTAGGACCAACCTCTTGCTTAGAAATCAGCTGAAGATCCTCATCTTAACCATGAATTTCCCCTCTTGTTTACCTTTATTATTTCCTTTCCTCCAACTCACTTTGAATCTCACCAATGGCCTTCTCCACTCTATCTTGGATAGTCTTTCTTGAGTGGCCAAATGCTTGACCTAATCCCTGGGCTAAAACTCAAACTGCCTCATAGATGCCAAAGCAATGAGAATTTCACTCTTTTGTTCTTTAGAATGCACTAGGGCACAAATCTCAAAAAAATTCCCCTTCGATATTTCCTCGCTGTGCAGTTTCTCCTCAAAATCTCTTCCCAATTCCCACAATGCTTCATCCTTCTTCCCTTTGGTAGAGTCCTCTACCTTCCATTCTTCTTTAGCAAGCACCTCCAACCTATTAATCTTTTTTTCCATTATTTGAAGTTGGAAGAGAAGCCACTTGGTGATAATTTTGAGTATTTTATGATAAATGTACAATTCACTAGAATTGAGGGCCAAAGTCTCTAGATCAATACTACCATCAATAGTGTTAGGAAGAAGGGTACGTAAAGAAGTCTAAGGGATCTGAGGATCCTCAAAATAACTAAGCTAAGTTTTAGGGGAAGGAAAGAAAAAGGAGGTGGAAGGCATGTTAGGTTTAGAGTAAGCAGTATAATTCTCTAGGGTCCAAGTAGACTTAGTAGACTAAGAGGAGCTAGAATCAAAATCCTCCATAATTTTTGCAATGTCTTCTTATTGCTCCTATTGCACAATAATCCTATAGCTGGCTTTACAGGTTAGATTAATCCTATTACCTAAAATAAATGGAACATATTGGGGGCTTGGGGAGCCTCTAACTAACTAGCAGAGGAGAAAATAGCTATAAAGACCAAATTATTGTGCTCTTTAGAGAGGGTGGGGGTAGGACCCACTTAATGGGTCAAAATGTATTTAGAAACTCATAAAGATGGTAAAAAAAAATTTTGTACAAAGGGAACCCACCCTTAAGCTTATTTTTTAATAGAAAGTAACAATGATGAGAAACTCCAACAAGGGAAACAAAGCTTCACATTCCTTCCAAGGTGACTAAGCATGGGGTAAAGATGGGAAAGCAAGTTCTTTTAGCTTCGTTCCAATGTGGCGAAACTAATTTAAGAATTTTGCCACCACTTTCTACTCTCTTGGTAGTTGTTCACAAGTGAAACCATTTGTAGGTTTAGAATATTCTCCTCTAGATCCAAGAATAGATGAAATCCTCTTAAAAGAAAATCTTGGTTTACCTAGGGAGTTTTTTTCCCTACATACTCAAATCTATAATTGTACTAATATATTCCAATAAAGGTAAGAAAGAAACTACCCCTATGGGGATCAAGTTACCATCCTCCAAAGATTTTACATTTTTTTTAAACCATTGTAGATTGTACCCATTCATCGTTTAAACATTGCAACGTGTCATCAAAATTTAATATTTTTTGAAAAAAATTACTTGAAAAGAATTGTGTGAGGATTGATGACATCTAAATTAATTTATTAAATATGAAAATTTTAAAAATTTATTAAAGTTTTAGTGAATGTCACTATTTAATGTTTAATATATACTTTTGAGTAAGAAATAAAGGAAAAATAGCAAATGAACTCATAACACTATAAAATTTACATTTTTGGAATTATAATAGTAAAACCTATAATGGGTTTTTGTTTTGTCAAAAAATTCAATGGGGATGATCATACAAAAATTACAACAATCCCTGAAATTATCGATTAAATGCCATAGTTAAAAATTCATTCATAAAGGCATAGGTTTGGTGGGACCAAGCCTGTGCCATGTCTTTCCTAAAGGAAAAATCCTGTGCAAATTTGTGTCCATTGAAAATTCTCACACATGACAATAGAATCGGGCACCCGATTTGCAATTCAAAAATTGGGCACCTGATTTAAATTTAGCTGTTAACCAAATCGGGCACCCAATTTTTAATAAATCTGGTACCTAATTATTTAAAAATGGGGTGCCCAATTTATAATTAGAAACCCAATTGTTTTAAAATTTGGGTACCTAAGTTTTAATCAATCGAGTACCTAATTTAATGTACATGTTGTGCCCCAAAAGATGCCCCATGGACCATTTTGAATGGTTGCAATGATTGAAAAACAATTTTGACCTACAACAATGAATTTTTGTCATAGTTATTCTATTATCTTGTCTTCTACAATTTGCAAACTGTTGATTTGAGTTCAAAACTAGTGCAAACATGCGATCAAAACAATGAAGAAAGAAGAAAATAAAAGTTCTAACAAATGAGTAGATTGCAAGAAAAAAAGAGAATGTAGCACAATGTCAATTAGAGAGAGGGAAAATAATTAGAAAGTTGAGCAATTTTTCAAAGGAGAAAGACATTGAGGATACCGTGATGGATGAAGAGGCTGAAGAAGACAACCCAATACAAGGAGATTCAATTGCACATTCTAGTCAAACATTCAATATAGGTGTGTCTCCAAACCCTCGAGATTTTTCATCATGATGAAATTGGTGACTATTTAAAGGCAGGTTACAATTTAAATGATTTAGATTTTCTTCATGATAATAGATTGCCAAATAATAATGCACAACAAACTCCAATGAAAATGCATGCTCCAAAAGAAATAACAATAAAGAATGAAAATGAGCTTCAAATTTCAAATAACAGTGAATATAAAATGCCAATTGAAAATAAGAATTGTATGAATGTAGACATGGAAACACCAATTATCAAAAAACATGTGAGAATGAAACTAAAGTTCTTGAACATAATTTCCATTTTCCTAATGATGTGCTAGATAATATTGAGGGATTGGTTTCATAGAGACAAATCCGGATACATGCTAATAGATTATATCGACATTTTTTTATAATAAGAAATTTGGTTTTCAATGTCAATTGATTTTGAAACTAATTAAAATGTCTAAAAGATGAAAAGTAATGAAAAGGTTAGGAATGTATGCAAAATTCAAGAACAAAAATGTGTTTTTAACACAAGTTGTATCCACTAATGATAGTGCCTTTGATGTTATCAAAAAGAGAAATCACTCTAAAGATAAGAATGTAGCACAATGAGCAACAACGGTAGCTCTAGTTAACAAATCAACAAATGAAAAAATATTGATTAATTACATAAGTGCATATCTTGATGTGAATCATAAGACTTTTAAAAGAATTGTAAAGAGAAGGGATAAGTTTTAATGTGATACAACAAATATTTTGTGGACTTCTAGTGGTAGACTTGTAAGATGTGATATGAAACTTACAAGTGAAGTTAAAAGTTTCGTTGAAATTTTGTTGGCATGATAATACAAAAGTATCACCTAATTCAAGAGATGTTCTTAAATTGAAATTTGTCTCAAAAATACATGATCCACATCCTGAAAACCTTTTGGATGTGACTCAAACTAGATTGTTCAGAAAATTTGTAGATGCTAAGGTGTTAGCTATTATCATTAGTCAAAGATTTTTTGAAAAGTGTAAAACATGGTATTTAAGGATTAATAAGGATAAAATCACATGTTGCAAAACTCATGTTCAATTTCATTACCATTATGATGTATTTTGATCTATACATGGTACCATGCATAGTAAAGAAATATTGCAAGAATGTGGTAGTTTCTGTTTAATGTGTTTTTATTTCTGGATACCCATTTGGGTCAAATAGAGGTTTCACCTCTCATAGTTCCACTATTAATTTTTTTGGTTAGATTTTCTCAGCACCTTGGAATAAGTGCTAATGTAAAAAATAGGTTATTCTATACTTGAGCCATAATTATGACAAGTTAGAGGGTGTAAGTTAGAGGGGTGAATATAATTGTTATTTGAAGCGTTCTAAAAAAGGAATCAAGTAAAAAATCTTTACATTTGAAAGTTATTGTAGTTTGAAGTTGCCTAGAGACCCCCTAAGAGCACTTCAAAGTCAGATTTGAGGCACTAAATGGCCTTGTATGGGCACAAAAAATGGAGGACAAGCAAAGCTCTTCTATTGGGCTATAGAGCACTTGGAGATCTTTCTAGAAATGTAAATGATTCCTCAATCAAAGTCCCAGATCAAAAGTTATTTCTATTGGCAGTTGCACTACCATTTCTAGATTCTTCTAATTTTACATTGACATTTGATGTGGTTTTTAGAACCTTCTAGTTTGGGAGAAGGTACTATTGGAGAGTTTTTCTCTAGGATCAGACTACATTCTAAACACATAGGGCACGTCTTTGAGTCTATCCTCATTACTGAATGTAAGAGGATGTCACTTTTGTTATTAATATTTCCTTTTTCCTATTGTGTTCATTTTGGTCTTGGATTGTGCCCTCATCATATTACCATGGTAAAGTCTAGTAAGATTGTGCTACCCATGTATAGGACTTAAGAAAATTGTTATGTATGGCCCATACATGATATTGAGCATATTTGCATCCAAAGGAGAGAGAGACCCAATATCAAGGATGCTCTCTTCCAACAAATAATCCATGCTTTAGTGTTATGCCTAATCCATAAAGGGAAAAGATATGTGAAAGGGATGGATGAAGTAGTAATGTAGAGATTTGACGATAACCTAGGAAGCATATCAATCCCACAAGGCTAAAGTACCCTAAGAACTAGTCAAAATCCATATTTACTAATCTATGAAAAGGATTTGAGAGTGTGCAAGGATAGGTCAAATTGTCTAGCAAGTGTGTGTATCATGCTAGTCAACCAAATCCAAGACATAGGAAAAGAAGGGGAATATGTATGTCCCTCTTAAGATGATTTTTCATTATTATTTCAACATATTAAGGAAGTGATGAAGAAATATAAAGAAATCTTAGAATAGAAATAATATCCACAAGAAACACCCAGCCCAAACCAAAGACCTCACAACCCTATGAGGTCATAGAAGGGTAGGGTGAAATGAGACACTATATAAAAAGAAAAAAGGTAAATCCTTGAAAAGAATAACACAATATTATGAATCTCCACGGTAAGTTATCTATCTACCATGAAAACCCACTTTCTAATAATATAAGATTGGATGTTACATAACAAGCAAATAATATTGAACTAAAGGAAATAGTGAATCCTTGAAAGAATGAAAAATATGTATGGTGTTCACTTGTCCCCCAAGTTTAGGAAGAACTGAAAAGAGGGCCTGCTATACTACTCACAAAGTAGACCATGTATGACAATGAGCCCCAATGATAGAGGCTCACAATGTTACATGTTGCAAAGAAACATAATAGGGACCGAAATATTATTTAAATAAAAGCATATTAACAAAGATATCAATATAAGGAGATATGTGAATAACCTGATTATCAACAAATTTTTGAATCTTGAAATGAAAAGCCTGACAATCATCAGTAGAGGTTTTGACTATGTTTCTTTCTACATTTTAAAAGGTCAAGCATTACTTTGGAGTCACTATTTAGTCAAAAGAAAATATCATTGTGTCCAATTTATAGCTATAAAAAATGTAATAATATTAATGATCAGGGTTAGGTTTCTCAATTTTAATTAGTGTTAGGCCTAGGCTTAGAATTATGATGAGAGTGAGATTTTATATCAAGGTTAATACTATGTTTATGGTTAGTGTGTAGTTTTATTAAAAAAGTTATGCTCATCAAATTATTGAAAATTTTGTTGTAAAATATATCTAACTAAATAATGAAATGATAAATGGATACGATGGTCCAGATAATTTAGAGCAGGGGATTTAAAATTACATTTGATTTCGAGGGAAACATTACTTATTGAAAAACACAAATGGAATTTAAGAGCTTGTCTACATTTAAATGTCATAATTACGGCTAAGGTTGTATTAAGGATAAATGGTTATGTATGACTATTTAGGATTAGAGATTGAGTTAAAGATAGGATTAAAGAGTTGAGCTTACAATTAGCGTTACATGAATTTAGGGTTTAGAGTTAAAATTATGGTTTTATGGTAAGGAAGCGCATTAAATACTTAGTTTTATGTTTATGGATTAGGTTAAATTATTGAACAATTATGGTTATGTTGAGCTTAGACTTAGGAATATAGTTAGTTTTACTTTTTTCTAATATGGTTTGCAAAGTAATTTATAATTATTTACTATTTAGTTGAAATAAATCTAAAATATCAATGTAATTACATGTTTAAACAATCTAATTTACATCTATCTAATCATTCAACATTGTAATTTTTATTAAATACATCAAAAAATCTAAAATAATAATTTTTAAGTGAACATCTAAAAAAAAAAGTTATGAACATATATCAAACTATTTAAATGAATAGATACAATAATTTAAAGAAAAAACTATTAACAATGGAAACTTACAATTCTACATATTAAATGTGAAAATAAATAAATAAATTGACAAAATTACAAAGTATGAGACTAAAAACAATGAAATAAAATAGTAGGAAACAAAGAAAAATACTTGGTACACTAAAATAAAGAGGGGGTCAGAAGAAATCTGAAATCGAGCTCTTGGTTCCATGCTAAAATTAGGCTCCCATTTTACACTCCAGTAAAAATGACAAGAAACTCCCCACAAAAAATGGGTTTTATAGTCTTCTAGAAATGGGTACCAATATATTTAAAGTTAGGTACCTAATTTTTAAAACATGCTTTGGGCGGGTGCCTGAACTATAACAGGTACTTGATTTGTTAAAACCGAGTAGCTATTTCTGAAAAGATCTCATTCTTCAAAATTGACTTCTGCAAAATTACGACCCAAGTTTGTGCTATTACCTAAAAATAGAGTATTATTTAACATGGAATAGAACATAAAACTTTTTCATAATTTAATTTCTTTTCACTTTTAATTTATTTTAGATGCTTAATTTATAAAATATTTATTAACTCAATTCATAATAATATTTAGCATTTTAAAAATGAACTCTAAATATATTATTATTAAATAAAATAAATATTATCATGTTCTAAATTTCTCCTTATAACTTTTATCTCCAAATTTAATTCTTTTTATTTAATTAATTAAATATAAAATATCATAATAATTTTTCATTAAATTAAATCAATAATTTAATCTTTTGATTAGACTTAATTAATAGAAAATTCACCAAAGACTCATAAAACAAAATACGAAAAATCCATCATAGAAAAACACATACAAAATCAAACTTAAAGGGTTAATAATCATGAATTAATGTCATATAATGCATTCAAAGGATACTTTACTTAGATACTTGTCCTAATTTTCAATTAGGACAAATGGCTTAAAGGTTTAGGATTTGGACTCAAGAATTTATCTCCCTTCTCTTACCATTGAGATAATGCGATAGCGTACACTCATCCTAGCTATTCAAGGAAGTTGATGCTTGGTACTTGCAACCTATGTAAAATCCACACATGTATAGACACAATATTCTAAGCTAAATAAGCATTTGTAGGAAGTGGTGCATCGTGTAGATCCCAACTAGCAGGTGACTACGACTCCCTTCCTTAACCACATCAGAAACACCATACATAAAGAAAACAAACACATACACCATACACATGTAGTATGGGGTAAGTATCCATAAGAAAGACACGTGATAATAAACCATTTAACTTATAATCATCATGCATACATGAAATATAGAGTATCAAATAATCTCATCATATAATCAATTGAATGTGAAACAATATTTGAATCTTAAAACATTGTCACTAATCATAAGCATAAAACTATCCTGAAAGAGTTTAGAAATGATAACAGAAATGCAAACTAAGGGCAGGCACTACAAGTACCAGCTGAAAGCTATGAATGTATATATTGAGCCCTTGATTGATGAGTTGTTGGAGTTATTGAATGGGGTTACTATCTACGACATCTCTAGACCAATTAGTGAAAGGAAATTGAAATTTTGTGCAATGCTTGTATGGACAATACATGATCCCCTTGGACTAACATATTTTTGTGGTATGTAAAATTGTTAACTCGTATTATCTGTATGTAATAGTGCTAATTCATTTTCATTTTATGTTTAAGTTGCATGTGATAATTATAAATATGAATTTAATCGTACACATGTCATCCAATTGGACACAATCTTGTAGGTCTTCAGACAAAGGAAAAATTTGTATGTCCAATTTGTGGTCCAAAGATGAAATCTCACTATTCAAAAATTTAGGAAAGAATGTGTTCCATGAGCATAGAAACTTTCTCTAGAAAAATTATAAGTGTCAAATTATCAAAAAATATATTTTTAATGGGAAAGAAGACACAACATCAAAGCCACAAAGAATCACACCTCACATGTGGAAGTTGGAATACAATAGAATAAATCATCAAGGTAATGTCATTCCATTTGATGTAGTTTTTTGTATGAAATTTAAATTTGGATACTGTATTTTACTTACTGATGATATAATTGATGTTAGTGAAGGTTGTTAAGGCATTGATGAGAAACTCCCAAAATGACTTAAAAGATATCCTAGAAAATGTAGTAAGTTGTTGTACTACTAGCACCTCTCAATCATGCATTTGTTTGATGCTATGAATATTGGAAAGAATGTAATAGAGACACTATGGAAAATATTGGATGTAAGTTGTGACAAAAAAAATTGGTCAAAATTTGTGATAACATTGATGAATCCAATCATGCGTTGAACATTTTCCTTGAATCAAATAGCAATAAAAATTGGATTAATACAAGCATTATTCCTTTGTTATTAATGCAACAACAAACCAATGCCATATATGAAGCCATAAAAGTTTAAAATAATTGCACAATATTTGTTGAAAATATAAGAAGTCTCATATAAGAAAAAGGTGATTTTGGGTCAGGGCTAAAAATGCATGATTGGCATACCTTTGTCAAGGTAAGTCATGTGCTTCTATATATTTACAATAAATTTTTTAAAAATCATGTAGTTTTGATTCTTCTATATTATAATATATTAAAAAGATCATTTTATTATTACTATTGTGTGTTCTACCTTTATCTCTCCCTCACAACTTTGATAACATAAGTGTCAAAATACATGAGGTTAGAAGTGTTATTTATTAGATTTGTTGTATAGAAGTGTTATTAGTCTCATTAATATATTTTCTGTGATTAATATAATCTAGGTGGTTGTCATCTAAACAAATTGATAAAAAAAAAATGGAAGAGAAAAATTCATCATCTTTGTGTGAGATGCAAAAGTGTCTACTACTGTCACTTAGGTTTGCACCCTTGTCCAAGGCTTATGCGCGAGGAAAACCTAATGAAACATGGAAACAACCTCCAAGCTGTGGGACTTGAACTGTGAGGTTGAGTCTCCAAAGAAGGCCAGCTTCCTCTTACTATCAGGGCACACCTAACTACTCTCGAAAGAAAAAGGGGAAGAAGGAGATGCAGAAAACAACCCTACCCTACCTGAACTACGGAGGTGATGCACCAAAATAGAGTGTTGGACCAATTCTCTGCCCATACATGCACTACTGAACCAAAATTAAACTAAGAATATTACACATCTAGACTTGCTTTGATCAAATAACCACACACAGATTAGAAAACCAAGATGAATGAATCAAGGAAGAAATTCACTTATATATCATTCATAGGTCAGTAGAGATATAGTCATGCGAGTTATAGATTTCCACAAAATAATGGCACAGGCAAGAATTCTTACACTTAAATACCAATGGGTGAAGGAGATAAGTAGAGAATCAGACAATTCAGAGGCACGGGGCAGTTCACACTGGAGTTGCAGAGCAATAATTGAGGAGAAAATTAGAGAGAAGGTCCCCCTACAAAATGTACAAAATCTTCCTTTATAGCTCAGGCGTAACTGAAGAAATTAGTTCTGCTTCAACTGCTCAACTACTGCCATAAGTTCCCATACAAAAATATCCGATCAAAGATCACACTCGAGTATGGTTCAGAGATACAAAATCAGATATTTGACTGAAGAAATGCATCGAGTAGACAAAAATGACACCAATGAATGATCCTGACATAGTAGATGGATTGACTGAGACAGTGGAGTGCTCTGTTTTGCTTCGCATACATTTCGGGTAGGTCGGGATTGATCATGAAGATCGGATTGTAGGACAAAATCAATTACATTTGCTTCCTGGTTCATGAATCAATAGGGTCGAAGCAATTCAAACAAGCTATACAAGCTAGCTAGGCCATGCAGGCCAATCATCTCTCTTCATTTTGCCACCTGGGGAAGTCTTTCGTGGTTGACCTTCCATCATCGAACTAACTGCGCCACCCTTGTAGATATTAATATTAACTATGATGATTATATTAACCACCAGCCACTGACCGTCCTTCCTAATCAGGCCAGTGAGACACATGTCAAAAAATTGCTATGTCGCCAACATATACATCACACAACTTCTTCATAGCGAGATGACACCTGCCGTTGATCTCTGCAGATCTAACGATCGTGAAGACTCGTCATACTCTATCATGTTCTTACCTTAGGCCCATCCTATCTGGCACCACCTTAGTGACTGCGCCACGCCAAATGACACCTAGCGATACTGACCGGTGTACCTTGTTGCAATCAGGCCCCGCTAACACGTGGCAAAAGGGTGCCATGTCGCTATGGTAAAGATCGTGCAACTTCACCATGGCAACATGGCGACATTCATCGATTATCCTTGATCCGATGGCAAGCAAGATGGATATTGCCCTCAGCGCATCAATGAATGGAAATTGGCCATGTATCGATGGTCTAATGGGTACTCGCTGACATCCCTGGACCCACGAGGACACGTGTCCTCTAGGTGCTATGTCACTATCATAATTCTCATCTAGTTCTTCTATAGCACGATGGCGCCTACTGTTGATCTGAGTTGATCCGACGGTGGAGATCTTAACCTTTGACAGTAGTGACAACGTTGATGATCTGGTCCCATGCACTGACTGTGTTTTGACTTGGTATATGTGGTAGTTTATTATTGGCCATTTGAAGTGCCAACTTGGTAGATTACAAGACCTGACCCCACAGAGTGGCCATGTGTTGACTAGGCACCATGTCACTATGGGAAAATCGAGGTCAAATTCCCATAGTTCCATAGCGCCCAACTGATGACATGTCTTTTATCTATATGTGGCTCCCTCTAATTTGCCACCATGGCATCAGGCCTTTTGACTATGCAGGTGAAGTACAAATGGGACCCAACCGCTTGCCTGAAGTTCCTACCACTGATATTTTTTGTCATCGTGAACCTTGCTGCCAATACAAAGACTCACCGTAAAACATATTTCGGCTGGCTGGGCACTATGTCGCTATCAGAAAACTCATGAGTTTTCCAATGGCGACATGGCTCCTTGTCGCCTTTTTGATTTTTTGGCCAACAAAACTGACCGCCCGTCGTGAACCTTTTTTCGGCACACTGCGAAACCTAGTGCTCGGCCCGTGAACTGATTGCCTACCACTGGAACCACCAAAAATGCGTCAACTAGGCACGATGTCGCTAATGTAACTCTCGCACAACTTCGCCATAGCGAGATGGTGCCCTCCGCAGGTCTTCCTTAGATCTAACAGCCAGAAAACTTGCGGGCCGTGGAAACTTTTATAAGGTTTGATTGTTTAGAATTTTTTTGTGTCTCTTAGGCATTAAAATAATATTACTTCTGGGACTAGCCGTTGGATGAGCCGAATGTTTGAATTTTGAAAATTTTGGCGGGTGACAAAAGATAACATTTATAGCAACTCACAGGGGGCATGAGCCTGCTCGATGCATAAGACCAGTGCCTGCAAAAAACTCCATTGGGCTACAGGGTCAAAAAGTGTGAATTTGAGAACTGCAAAACCCTAAACTTCTTGTTGGGACATTGAAGACCTTGAAAACCCTAGCTTTGTTTCTATAACTGGAAACAAAAATAGAACTTCCTCTGCAACCTGAGACTATAAAAAATTCGAAAGCTGGCAACTCAAAAAGAGAACCCTGTGCACATGCACTTCTTAAAAAGTAGGAAATAATAGAAAAGAAACTAGACTAACTATGTACATGGATTCACAATCTTCATCTGAAGCAAGCTTTAAGATAAATCCCATTGACTCGGATGAGCAGAACTTCACCATTGGGTCTGCTCAGTTGGAATGCATTAGCCTATTTGCTACTGGTAATTAGATAGGGGCCACTCCATAGTGGGTCAAACTTAAAATGTCTTCCTGGTTTTGCTCTGTCTGAGTCCCACTTGAGGACTAAATCTCCTTCTCTGAAAGTTCTGACCCTAGCTTTCTTATCAAAACTCCTTTTCATCTGTTGCTGATGTAAGTCCAAGGTCTTCATAGCTTTATCTCTTTTTCCCTCTAGCTCCATCAGCTCTGCCATCCTTACTGACATGGGATTATCTTCAATCAATTCCAGCTGATGAGCCAACTCCAAGGAAGGGAATTCTAATGAAATTGGGAGTCTGGCCTCCCTACCATATACCAGCACAAAAGGTGAATTCCCAATAGATCTCTTGGGTGTTATCCTATCAGCCTACAGAGCAGTTCTTAATTTCTTATGCCAGACCCTCTGATTGTCTTCTACTATCCTCTTCATGATTTTTATCAGATTCTCATTGGGAGACTCAGCCAAACCATTACCTTGGGGATAATAATTTGATGATGTGATCAGGTAGACATTGTGATTCATTGCCCATGCACAAATCTAGGTTCCAACAAAAGACTTGGCATTGTCTGAGATGATAGTAGAAGGAGCACCAAACCTAGATACAATCCCATCAAGGAATTCAACAACTGATGGTTCTGTGGCATCCTTCAAGGAAACTTCCTTTGTCCACCTAGTGAAATAATCAGTAGTAGCCAAAATCCATTTATGACATGCACTAGATGGAGGATTAATGGGGCCTATAAAATCCAACCCCCACTAGGTAAAGGGCTGATCCACCTGAATAGGATGAAGGGGAGAGTTGCAAGCCTTTTTTTGCCTAAAAAGAAAACACATTTCTCACATTTTCTTACATATCCATAACAATCATGGAACCGAGATAGCCAATAATAACCAGCCGTCATGATCTTCATGGCAGTTTTTCTTGTAGAGAAATGGCCGCCATCAGTGCCATCATGAAGTTCTTTAATCATCCTTTGAGCCTAATCCTCTTCAATGCATCTCAACAGGGTCCCATTAAAATCCCTCCTAAATAGGATACCATCAATTACAACATAGGGAATGGACTGCAGTCTATATTGTCTTCTTTTAGCTCTATGCAATCCCTGAGGGTATCCATCCCCTGATAAGAAGCTCTTCATATCATTTATCTAGCTCTTTGGATCGTCAACATTTCTTACTTCCTGTTGCTCTGTTAATACCATAGCAGTCTCTTCATCAGAGTCCCGG
Source organism: Cupressus sempervirens (assembly GCA_028749045.1). NCBI lineage: Eukaryota > Viridiplantae > Streptophyta > Pinopsida > Cupressales > Cupressaceae > Cupressus > Cupressus sempervirens. The sequence continues at coordinate 710,364,844 of CM053783.1, forward strand.
TCTGATAACATTTCTTTGCACAATCCTCTCCCTCTTACAAACTTGGTAATCTCAATATCAACATCATACTCCATTACTCTAGTGATCCATCCAACTCTCTTTTCACTGATATCTTTTCTTAACAAGAAGTCTTTTACAATAGCATGGGGCACCAACAAACGGATTTTATTGTGGCATAAGAGGTGTCTAAATTTCTTCAAGGCTCTGATGACTGCAAGGTCTTGCTTCTCAATAAAGCTATACTTATCTTCATATTCTTTGAGCCCTTCACTAAAGAAAGCTATGGGCTGCTCCTCATCCTTGCTATTTTTTTGAGTCAAGACAACAGAGATACTTGACTCACCACCTAAAGTGTAGAGGATGAAACCTTCCTCAAAATTTGGGTTGATGAGAGTAGGGGCTGAGGCTATGGCTGCCTTGATCTCTTCAAAACTCTCCTTCCCCTCCTTGTTCCATGAGAAGACCATGTCTTTCTTAAGCATGGTTGTAAGAGGTTTCACCATGGTAGCAAGATTAGGAATAAACCTTCTTACAAAATTTATCCTACCAAGGAAACTTTGCAGCCCCTTCTTGTGTTTAGGAAGAGGGAGGGAAAGTATTGCCTTTGTTCTTTCTGGATCAATGGTCAGCCCATCCTTAGATACAATGTGTCCTAGTAACTTTCCTTGGTTTGTAGCAAAGACACACTTGGCTGGGTTGAGGGAAACCCCAAACTCTCTACATGTTAGAAATACTTTCCTTAAGTGATCAAAATGATCTTCTACATTTTTTGAGTCTACAGTTATATCATCAAGGTATACTAAGAAAAACTTATCAATTAATTTTTTGAAGGCCATCTCCATTGCCTTCTAAAATGTGGCACCTGCATTTGTTAACCCAAATGGCATCTTGCAATAAGCATAGGTACCCCATTTAGTAGTGAATATTGTCTTATATCTGTTAGATTCTTTAACTAGCACTTGATTATAACCAGAGAATCCATCAAGAAAAGAAAATCTCTTTGACCCACTGACTCTGGAAAGAATTTGTTCCATGGAAGGGAGAGGATGGTGATCTTTAAGATAAGCTTGATTAAGGTCTCTAAAGTCTACACACAATTTGATTTCTCCATTTTTCTTCCTTACAGAGACAAGGTTAGCTACCCATGATGAGTGCTTGATAGGAAAAATTATATTGGCATCTATCAACTTGGATAATTCTTTTCTCATTAGGGGCTCAATCTTAGGATTCACTGGTCTCTGTTTTTGCCTTACTAGTTTGGCCTTATCAATTAAATCTATGGTATGCTGAAACAAACTAGGGTCAAACCCTTTTAAATCATAATATGTCCAAGCAAATACATTATTAAATTCTTGACATAAATGAATGAAGTTTTCTTGCTCAATTTCAAAACATACCTTCACCATATTCAGAGATTTTCCATCAGCAATTATAATTGGGGCATAATCATCTTTCTCTGTAGCTAGATTGATCCTTTGCCTCTTGTTTGATCATCAGGATTAAAGACACCCTCCAAGGTAATGAGACCCTTGGGAAACTTGTTAGAACTAAGGTGAATGATCTGATCACTATACTGATCTTGTAGCCTTGACTGGTTTCTATCTGAGAATTCTACCTCATTCTGCAAGAAACTCACAATTTTTTCATCAAAGTCAAACACTTGCTAATGAGTGTTGTTGTCAAGAATGGTAGGCCTCACTACCACCCTAATTTTTTGCTTCTCCTCCTCCTCAAGATTCCCTGGTACATCATAAGCTGCACCCACTGCTACAAGTCTATTAGCATGTTTATTTTCTTTCCTAGGAATGCTCTGAATATTGAATGCATTGAAACCCTCAAGCAAATCCTAGACTTTGTGTTTGTAAGACTTGAGCAGGCCATTTTTGGTAATATTCTGATTCCTCACCTAATTGACTACCAACTCACTATCTTCATATACTTTCAAGGCTTGAATTCCTCTCTTTTGGGCAAGTAGGAGACCTTGAATCAAGGATTCATACTCAGCTACATTATTGGTGCAACTGAAGTGGAGCCTAAAGGAGAAGTAGTGTCTTATTTGTGCAGGAGAGACCAACATAACACCAGCCCCTGACCCATTTTTGTTCCTTGAGCCATCAAAGTACATGCTCCATATTCCATTTATATCATCATTAGTCCCAACAAGATTAGGAACTTGGGCATCTTTCTCTATTATGCAATATGTACTAAGGCTTGTCTCAAGAGTCTCTGACATAAGCTCAAACTGATATGCATTTTCCCACTCATCCAAGAAGAAATTAGGAATCTCTGCTATGGAAGTGACAGGCTCATTTACTATGTCATTTTCATCCATCTCCAGAATAGGGCAATTCATGTTCCTGGAATTGGGGGTGTAAGATTCAGTGTGATGAAGGGCTTGAGGTTCTATTCTAATTGAGGCATTGGCTCCATATCTAGTCTTAAATGACATATATGACCAATCAACAGATATGAATCCACCAATTTGCGCAGTGAAGTCTCTTGAAAGATAGATGGAAAAATAGGGCTTGACTCTAGCAACACATATATCTTGAATCACAGTGCAACCAGGGCATGCATGTAGGGCCATCTCCACATTCCTAAGGATACCTACAGTTTTGATAGTACTACCATCTAATTGTAACACATCCCTAACAATGGGCTCATATTTCATTCCTAAAGCATTAGTAGCACACCTGGGCATTATTGAGCTACTAGCCCCTAAATCTATCATGCAATTGTGGACTAACTTGCCTCCTATAATCAAAGAAACATAGAATGGAGGAGGTCTAACCTTTTTATTTTTCTCCACATCCCCTGCTGGTTGTACTAGACTTGTGGCATTCTCCATGATAGATGGCTGATCCTTGAGGTCAATCTTCTCTAATTCTTGTTGTAGCATCCTCTTCTGCATTGGTATGGTAGGAACAACATCCCACATGGAGATATTCACATTGGTCTTCTTCATCTACTCTACCACACTGAAAGGTGCATTAGGAACTTTGGTAGAAACTTTGGGAGCTGCACTTATAAGAGGTTGAGATGGAGCAACATAAGGATCACTTGCATCTTTCTTTCTAGAATCTTGCTTTTGCTGTTGTGAAGTACTTGTTTGTTCATTTGCTGCTTGTATATGAGGTGTAGCACTTCAAGTTGAGGCCTGCTTAGGAGAAGGAGGGGCAACATGTTCCATAGCTCTCTTCCTTCTTCTTGTGTTATGAGCAACATAATCCTGGTTTACATTACACTGCTCCCCAACCTGATGATTCATGAAAGAGCAATCATCACATCCTTGAATATATGAGGCCTCCTTGGGATGATCCTCCTTGTATGATTTCTTTATTTCAGGTTCTTGGACAGTTAGGGCCATATAAGATTCTGCCTTCTGGCACATGCAATAGGTATAAGAATAGTTTCAAGAAGGACAAAAATCATGATCTTGGGCTAAGTTATTTTGAGGGACTATAGCTCTATTCTGATTTGAGCTTGAAGTAGAAGCATGACTATTTTGCCTACCTTGATCAAAGGATCTATTCCACTGATTAGGAAGCCTACCACCACTTGGAGCTTGATATTGCAATCGGGGAGGCTTGCCACTTTGAGCTTGCTGCCTTTCTAAGGCCACCACCTTGTTACTCATTTTTTGTATCATAGAGAGGCTATCCTCTAATCTCTTCCCCTGGTCCTTCAACTCCCTACCCTGCTCTTGCAATTTTTTATCCAGGGTCTTCTCTCTTTTATCTTTATTCAGCACTAGACCTTGGAGCATTTCTTTGAACTCATCTATCCCATTTGAGGATGTAGAAGCTTGAGGGACTAGAGTACGAGTTTGTGATGTAGCAGTTGTAGGAAGAGGGGCCATTGTTGGTTGGTGGTTAGGAACATTAGGAAAAAAAGGCATAGGGGACCTTGGAGCCAACTTTCCTCCTTGTATTAAGATGTTCTCAGCTTTTATGGCTATCTCATAGGCATTAGGCAAGGTATCTCCTCCCATAGTTTGGATTGTAGTGGAAATATCACTGTTAAAAGCTCTAAGGTAATGCAAGAAGGCATCACCAGGGGTAAGCTTCACTGCAGTAGGTATTCTATCCCATGTCTTTTGGAATTTATAATTAAAATCAATCATACACTCATGGGGGGCTCTTTTTATTGTAGTCAATTGCTCTAATAGTGACAGATGGTCACTTCTATCCTCAAAATGTTTGCATAATCTTGCTCCTAGTTCATCGCAATTAGTTATAGAACCATGAGCTAAGCCTCTATACCACTGTAATGCTTTTCCTTTTAAAGATGAGGCTAGAAGTCTGACAGCAACATCATCCTCTGTAATACCATGAATATTACAGACATTTGATACTTCTTAGATATGCTCTAAAGCAGAGATGGAAGTTTCACCAGTAAAATTAGGTATACTTTTTAGTGCAGATACTGGTATATCATGCCTTTGGGCTAACAATAGAGGACTCCCACCATTAAAGGTGGAAAAAGCATGAACTCTTGGCTGTGCCATGTAAACAAGTGTTCTATTGATGAGTGTTGATGGCAATCTAGGCTGAGTTTGAATAGTAGGAGGAGTAGAGATAGACCTTACAGGTTTATTAACTGTTATTACACCCCTAACCGGTGATAATGAAGTTCTAGTCCTCCTTCTTCTAGGATTTGAAAGATAAAGCTCATGATATTGAAATTTACCTCTAGAAGATGCCCTTGTTTCAGCTCTGGGCATGAATTTTTGCAACTTTGGCCTAGAACCAGATTTTTTGATGTTCAGAGTCACCAAGTACTTTGAAGAGTTAGCCTCTTGAAGGCTTGAATACTGAAGCCAACACTACCTCTTCAGTATTAATCTTGAAACTCTTTCCTCTCTGACACCAGTAGACTTTAAATCTTTGCTTGATCTTGTTGTTGTGGTCCCACCAGGTGTGCCAAAAACTGTTGTCACTTAGGTTTGCACCCTTGTCCAAGGCCTATGCGCGAGGACAACCTAGTGAAGCATGAAAACAACCTCCAAGCTGTGGGACTTGAACTGTGAGGTTGAGTCTCCGGAGAAGGCCGACTTCCTCTTACTATCAAGGCACACCTAACTACTCTCAAAAGAAAAAGGGGAAGAAGGAGATGCAGAAAAAAACCCTACCCTACCTGAACTACAGAGGTGATGCACCAAAATAGAGTGTTGGACCAATTCTCTGCCCATACATGTGCTACTGAACCAAAATGAAACTAAGGATATTACACATCCAGACTTGCTTTGATCAAATAACCACACACAGATTAGAAAACCAAGATGAATGACACAAGGAAGAAATTCACTTATGTATCATTCACAGGTCAGCAGAGATACAATCATGCGAGTTATAGATTTCCACAAAACAATGGCACAGGCAAGAATTCTTACACTTAAGTACCAATGGTTGAAGGAGATAAGTAGAGAATCAGACAATTCAGAGGCACAGGGGAGTTCACACTGGAGTTGCAGAGCAATAATTGAGGAGAAAATCAGAGAGAAGGCCCCCCTACAAAATGTACAAAATTTGCCTTTATAGCTCAAGTGTAACTAAAGAAATTGGTTCTGCTTCAACTACTCAACTACTGCCATAAGTTCCCATACAAAAAATCCAATCAAAGATCACACTCGAGTATGGTTCTGAGGTACAAAATCAGATATTCGACTGAAGAAATGCCTCAAGTAGACAGAAACAATGCCAATGAATGATCCTAACACAGTAGATGGATCGACTAAGATGGTGGAGTTTTCTTTTTTGCTACGCATGCATTTCGGGTAGGTCAAGATTGATCATGAAGATCGGATCGTAGGACAAAATTGATTACATTTGCTTCCTGGTTCATGAATCAATAGGGTCAAAGCAAGTCAAACAGGCTATACGAGCCAGCTGGGCCATGCAGGCCAATCATCTCTCTTCATTTTTCCACCTAGGGAAGTCTTTCATGGTTGACCTTCTGTCATCGAACTAATCGTACCACCCTTGCAGATATTAATATTAACTATGATAATTACATTAATCGCCAGCCGTCGACCGTCCTTCCTGACCGGGCCAATGAGACACGTGTCAAAAAATCGCTGTGTCACCAACATATACATCGTGCAACTTATTCATAGTGAGATGATGCCTACCGTCGATCTCTGTAGATCTAACGATTGTGAAGACTCATCGTACTCCATTCTATTCTTACCCCGAGCCCATCCTATCTAGCGCCACCTTAGTGACTGTTCCACCCCAAATGACACCTAGCAATACCAACCAACGTACCCTATTGTAATTGGGCCCCACTGACACATGGCGAAAGGGTGCCATGTTTCTATGGTAAAGATCGTGCAAATTCACCACGGTGACACGGTGACATTCGTCGATTATCCTTGATCCAACAGCAAGCAAAATGGATATTGCCCTTAGTGCGTCAATGAATGGAAACTGGCTACATATCAATGGTCCGACGGGTCCTCGTGAACATCCTTAGACCCACGAGGACACGTGTCCTCCAGGCACTATTTCGCTATCATAATTCTTGTGCAGCTCTTTATAGTGTGATGGTACCTACCATTGATTTGAGCTGATCCGACGGTGGAGATCTTAACCTTTGACGGCACTGACAATGCTGATGATCTGGTCCTATGCACTGACTCTATTCTAACTTGGTATATGTGGCAATTTATTATTGTCCATTTGAAGCGCCGACCTGGCAGATTACAAGACCTGACCCCACAGAGTGGCCGCATGTCGACTAGGTGCCATGTCACTATGGGAAAATCGAGGTCAAATTCCCATAGCGCCATAGTGCCCAACTAATGACATGTCTTTTACCTGCACGTGGCTCCCTCTAATTTTCCACCATGGCGCCGAGCCTTTTGACTGAGCAGGTGAAGCACAAATGGGACCCAACTGCTTGATTGAAGTTCTTGTCGTTGATATTTTTCGTCATCACGAACCTTGCTGCCGATACAAAGACTCACCGTAAAAAATCTTCCAGTCGGGCGGGTGCTATGTCACTATTAGAAAACTCGTGAGTTTTTCGATGTCGACATGGTGCCTTGCCGCCTTTCATATTTTTTGGCCAACAAAACTGACCGCCCGTCGTGAACCTTATTTCAGCACACCGCGAAACCTGGTGCCTGGCCCGTAAACTGATCGCCTGTCGCTGGACCCACCAAACACGCGTCAACTGGGCACGATGTCGCTAATGTAACTCTCGCACAACTTCACCATAGCGAGATGGCGCCCTCTGTAGATCTTCCTTAGATCTAACGGCCAGAAAACTTGTGGGTCGTGGAAACTTTGATAAGGTTTGATCATTTAGAATTTTATATATCTCTTAGGCATTAAAATAATATTACTTCTGGGACTAGCCGTTGGACGAGCCGAATGCTTGAATTTTGAAATTTTTTGGTGGGTGACAAAAGATAACATCTACCTTCAACTTTTTTCAGTGCACAATAACACTACCTCATACATCTTGTTGAGGAGATCAAATTGTGTGGAACTATAACAACTAGGTCAATGTGGATGGTTGAGAGGCACTTGAAATTTTTGAAAGGCTTGGTTTGATAGAGAGCATGTCCTAAGGGTTCCACAGTCAAGGGACATATGGTCTACTAGACCATTGTGTACATTAGTGAATATCTTCCAAAGTTTGTATCAAAGATCTATATAGCTCACATTTGGGATCCCAACTCTATTAATAGATTCAAAGGGGAGTACTTAATGGGGAAAGGTAGATTGAGGAAAGTGAGAGGTGATTATAAGATGTTATTGTAGTTAATTAATTTTTATCATCATCAATATAAGTTGTTTCTAACTGGTCTATTTATTTTATATAGTTGCTTGTGAGTGCAATGCACTTCATTTGTATATTGTAAATAATCTTTGATTGAATGATGGTATGGATTGAATGATCTCAAAAAAAAGTTTCTCATTAACATGAGAATGTTTTTTTTCATTGGTTAAAGAAGCTCATGCTAATGGAGATCCCAACATTATGCCAATGGTAATTGATCTATAAAATGCTTTAAGAGGTGGAAAGGTACGTATAAGTTAATCTATCATGACCTATTTTTTTAATATCAACTCAAGGATGGATGCATAATTTTGACATGTTTGAAAAATAATAGGTCAAGCACCATAGAGCTATGTACTACAATAGCCATAAATTTTTCATTAAAAAGGTGGATGAGACCAAGAGAACTTGTGGCTCTCATATAATTGTAATCTCCAAGGTCACCAATATTTTGTTTAGAAATGACATGCATCCTCAAAAATATTAAAATAGATACTATGAAAATTTGTATGATATAATTGAGTACGACTTTAACTCTTTCAAACAAGTTCTATTCGATGATAAATGATGTAGGTTATGACTGAATCAAAATGATCTTGATAGAACTACTATTAGACATGATAATGTATTTACAATGATTAATATAAGATCATTTGAGCCAGTTGAAAATGAGTCTTATGTTCTTCCAAGACAATGTGAGCAAGTGTTTTACTTTGTCATTCCACATAAACTAACACATAAACTAGATTGGTCATTTGTCGTTAAACATTATCCAAGAGGAAGATTGGTAAAGTATACTATGATTGAAGAAGAAGATATTGAAGACGTAGAAGACATAGTAGATGATGATGATGATAAAGATGAAGAAGAAGATGATGATATTGATGATGATGAAGATAAAGAAGGAGATGATGATGATGATGATGATGATGATTGTTGGTGTTTTTTAGACTACTCTGTAGAACAAGGCTTGCTACCAGGATTCATAAGACTTATCTTAGTCTAAGGAGTAGCTACTTCCTATGTTTAACTAACAAAACCTCAAATTGGGTTCCAACTTCAATAGGATCACCAAGATTCTCTACTCTTCAAGCTCTATAGAGCTTAGGAATGTTGAATACAATTGATTAATTGTATATTGTCTTTGAAGTTACACAAAATGTCATATCATTCCTAGTTAGTGTATGTCGAGCTCACTTGGGTACTAGAGATAGTTTTCTATGGCTATCAAGAAATCTAGAGTTTTCCTAGTTTAGAAGGTAGTGTCTACCAAGTTCACTTAGGTGTCAAAGAAAAGTCTACAAAAGATAAGTGTTAACCAAGCTCACTCAGTTAATGAAAGAAATGTTAGATGAAAATAGTGTTAACCAAGCTCACTCAATTACCAAAGGAACTTTGTTAGTATGCAATGTTGACCATGTTTTAGTTAGTTAACATAGGAAAATCATTTCTGAGTTACTATCTGCCAAATAGAGTCAATTAATAAAGGATTTTCTTATTTTGGCATATTGAGTTCAATTGATTTATCTAATGGTTCTAGCCAACTGAGAAGATGAATATTAATAATTCTAAGTTGTATTTGAGCTGACCTGACAATATGAAAGATATAAATAAAAGGTCAAATTGAGAATTAAAGTGTGTGTGATAATGTGAATGCATGGAAGATTTTGAAGATCTAATGATGAATAAGAAAGTGAATTAAAAGGATAATTAGAATATCCTTATGAAGCTAAAAGGATCATTCAATTAGGAAAGATTAAGTTCAAGCCACAATTGAGATTTGTAATCAACAATATAGTCGCATCTAAATTAGGTCATATCATTGTTATGCTTTAAACATTCTAGTAGTAATCTAAATCTCTTAATAGATTTTTCTTAACAGTTATTTATAAATCCTCTAACAAGGTGGTATTTCTATTTAATTTTCTAAAGACATCTAAAAAGGCCACTCCTAACAGGATGATTAAATCCTCTAATAGGATCACACCTAGAAATTTGTTTTGTAACCTTTAACAAGGTTGGCTCCTAATACGGATCACTTCAGAAAAGCACAAACAATAACTAGTTGCAATTGGTAGTTTTTCCCAAATTGGATTTCCATGTTAAATCTTGGTGTCAAATGTGTTCATGCTATTTATTTTCTATGTTTGCAACTATGTTAAAGTAATAATTAATCATAGATAACATCTTAATATTTTCATGTTAACTTATTACCAAGCATTCTTAGTGTTTACTAAGTTACAACGTCTTTTGTGTTTGTTGAGCATCAACAGAGTTTAATTTTTAGAGTTTATTATTTTTTTCTAACATCTTTAAGGGATTTAGGATTTATTTTTTTAGTAACTCATTCACCCCTCCCCTCTTAGTTACTCCTCTTATATTTCCAAAAATTGGTATTAGAGCTTTTGGTGCTTGTAGAGAAACTTTCAAGGACCTAAGCTAAAGATAAATATGTCTTACAAAAAAGAGATTCCCAAGTTGAAAAGAGCTGCATGGCAAGGACTTATGAGATTACATTTGGTGACTATCAGTGATTCAAGTTGTAAATATCTTGATGCTAAATACAAGATTCCCACTAGAACACTATCAATGGAAGACATTACTCAAAAGAAGAATCATAACATCATGATGATTGATATTGCATCTGCTCTCAGTTATGTTAAATTTTATGAGGTAAAAGAATGCAAAAAAACTCATGCAATGTGGACCAAACCAAAAGAAATCTATGGAGGAGATAACAATGTAAGAAGAGCCAAAGTAGAAATTCTTAGAGGTCAATTTGATTAGATGAAAATGAGAGAAGATGAAAACATTGCAAAAAATGTGGAAAGAATCAAAGAAAGTGTGAGTGCAACCAAAACATTTGGAGGAGACACTAATGAAAAAATAGTTATAAGAAAGGAACTCATAACTCTTCTTCTTATATATGCAATTAGAGTATCATGTATTCAAAAAATGAGATGTGATCCAAATTTTAAAAAAAAATTTGGATACTCTAGATGGAAGATTGACAACTTTTTAGTTGGATAACTATGATAACTATGTTCCTAATTCCAAAAATATTGAGTATGCATTTGAAGCCAAACTCTCAGTCAAAGAAAAGAGCAAGAAATCAAAGCCCAATCAATCAGGAAGCAAAGAAGAAATAGAAGAAAGTTTTGAAAATGATCTTGAAATTGTTGAAGCCTTATTCGCAAAGAAATACTCCAAAGGTAGAGGAAAGTACAAAGGCAAGATTTCTCTAATCTATTTTTCTTGTGAAGAAGTTTGTCATATTGCTCCTAGGTGTCCAAATATAGAAAATAAGGATGAGAAGAAAAGTAATAAGTACAAAGGCAAGAAATAATTCAAGAGCTACAAGAACAAAGGTAAGAAATCTTGTTTTATGGCTAAAGATTCTGAAAATAGTGAAGATGAAATGGTATATATTGTTGTAAAAGATGAATATGATGATGAAGGAGATAAGACAACACTTATGTCTCATGTTAGAAAAAATGATACATGGATTATTGATAGTGGCTCCTGACATCATATGACTGGAGATAAAAAAAGTTTAAACACATAGAACATTATGATGGGGGTAGTGTAAGATTTTGAAACAATCAAACTTGTTGCATAAAAAGAAAAGGTTGTATCTCATTAACCAATGAACTTATATGCAGTAATGCTTATTAGGTTGAAGGACTAAAGCATAATCTACTGAGTGTGGCATAGTTGAATAACTTTGGATTCGGGGTAGATTTTATGAATGGGGATGCCAAACTGCTAGATGGAAAAGAAAATCTAGTTAGATCTAGCAAGAAAATAAAAGGTAACCTATTTTATCTTGATCTATGTGAAAGTTCATGTTTTATTTTTCAAGTAGAAGAAATTTGGTTATGGTACAAAAAAATATGTCATGTGAACTTTGATAATTTTCTTAGGATAAGAAAAGACAGAAAAGTTAGAGGTATTCCTAGCTTGAGGAAACCTAATATGGGTCTATGAAAAATTTACCATATTGGTAAGATGGGAAAGACTAGTTTCAAAAGAAAAAAATATCATTTTGAGGAAATCTTAGAGCTTGTGCATACAAACTTATGTGGACTTATTTGAATAGAAAGTTATAGTGGAGAAAAAATTTTCATTCTTTTTGTTGATGATTATTCTAGAATGATTACTATAATGTATCTAAATGAAAAATTAGAAGATTTTCAAAAATTCAAGTGGTATCTAGCAAGAGTAGAAAAAAATAAAAATAAGTCAAAATGTTTGAGATCAGACAGAGGTGGTGAATTTATCTCCAATGAGTTCAATGAATTTCACATTGAAAAAGGAATTAAAAAAGAAGTATCAGCCCTTGGTACACTAGAGTAGAATCATATAGCTGAAAGAAGAAACATATCCATCATGGATTGTGCAAGAACATTGATGATAGAAAAGAATGTTGCAATCAAATACTAGAAAAAAGAAATCAACACTGCATTTCATACCTTGAACACATTATAGTTGAAGAGAGACTCAAATCAAACTCCATATGAACTATGGTATGGCCACAAACCTAATGTAAGTTACTTTAAAGTATTTGGTAGAAAATGTTATATCTTGAAAAAATCTACAAAAAGAAAATTTGATTTCAAAGGTGATGAAGACATATTTCTAGGATACTCTTGTAGAAGTAGAGCTTATAAATGTTTAAATTTTTCTACTCATAAATCATAGAAAGTGCACATATGAGAATTGATAAACTTGTAGAAAAGAGTGAAGAAGAGAGTAGTAAAAAGCCTAAGGATTACAAAATATTTGTTTACTATGAACCTGATACCCTACCAAATCTATCTGAAAGAAATCAAGCTTCACCTCTCAAGTCCCCAAAATTTGCAATAGCTCCTAAATTGTAGATAATGCAACCCGAGTCACAGTCTAAAGGACCTAAGTCAGATTCTAAAGCTACTAAGCTACTTCAAGAGAAAACTAAGTCTAATGGACCTGAGTCATAGACAATGGGACCCATGCTTGACACTAAAGTTCATAATGAAATTAGTAAATCCAAAGAACCTGTGTTAGTAAGATATGTTAAAAGATATCATGCACCTGATTAGATCATTGGAGACAAATCAGATGGAACAATGACAAGAGGCAAATTAAAAGGTACATGTTTTCTTGCTGAATTTAAACCTAGAAATATTAAAGATTTTTTGGAAAAAGAAAGTTGGATTGAAGAAATGAATGAAGAAATAGAACAAATAGAGAAGAACAAAACCTAGACTCTTGTTCCTAGACCCATGGATGCAAATGTAATTGGCACAAAGTGGGTGTTTAGAAACAAGATAAATGAAGATGGAAAAGTATCTAGAAACAAAGAAAGCTTTGTATGTAAAGGATATTCTTGAGAAGAAGGTATTGATTATGTCAAAAAAATTTCTCTTGCTGTAAGATTAGAAGGTGCTAGAACTTTTCTAGCATATGTATCTTATAGAAGATTTAAAGCTTATCAAATGGATGTAAAATCTGCATTCTTGAATAGAATTCTTGATGAGGAAGTCTACATTGAATAGTCAAAAGGTTTTGTAGATCCTAGCAAAAGGGACATGATCTATAAATTACACAAGGTGTTATATGGTCTCAAGCAAGCTCTGTATGAAATACTTCATAACTACTTGATACAGATTGGTTTTCAAATAACAAATGATAACAATAGTCTATATATCAAACAAGGACTAGAGAGGAAGATTGTTTTGGCACAAATATTTTTTGATGACACTTTATTCATAGGAAATGATGACTTGTGTAATGAATTTTTAGAAGAAATGAGTAAGAAATTTGAGATGTCTATGTTTGGAGAGATCAAATTCTTTGTTGGATTACAGATTCAATAGAAAAAGATGGTATCTACATTACTCAAACTAAATATATCAAGGATATACTAAAGAAATTTACAATGAAAGACTCAAGACTAGTTGGAACCCCTATGTCTACTGGACATAAGATTTCCAAAAATGATGATTCCAAAGAGGTAGATTAAACCACATATAGATCAATGATTGGAAAATTGTAGTATGTAGTGCATACAAGGCTTGATATTGCATTAGCAGTTAGTATGGTGGCAAGATTCTTAGCAAATCCCAAAGAAAATCATTTAATGTCAGTCAAAAGAATCATGAGATATCTAAAAGGTACTAAAGAATATGGTTTATGGTACAAAATAGAATGCAATTTAGACTTAAAAGTATTTATAGATTTTGATTGGGTAAGAAGTATTGATGATAAAAAAAGAAGTAGTGGTGGAGCATTCTTTCTTGGTAAAATACTAGTGTCTTGGACAAGCAAGAAACAAAATTGTATCTCTCAGTCCATATTAGAGGTAGAATAAATGGTAGCAATAGTTAATTGTTCTAACATTGTTTGGTTCAAACAACTGATGACATGTATAAAGGTAGAGATCAAGGATCTAGTAGTCATATACTGTGATAACACTAGTGTAATCAATATATCAAATAATCTACTGATGCATACCAAAACAAGGAACATTGCTATAAAATATCACTTCTTAAGAGAGTTGGTGCAAGATAAATAAGATAGATTAGAATATGTAAATACAAAGAATAAATTGTAAACATATTCACCAAGCCATTACATAAGGATGCATTTTTGTAGCTAAGAGGTAAGCTAGGGGTCATTCTCTTATCTGAACCTCACTAAATGAAGTTTAGTCAACCAAAGCATGTTGAAGATCAATCAATTGATGCAAAATAGGCAAGGAAATATTGCAAATGAATCAATACTTGAGGTACATTAATATTCATTGTGTATTGTCTCTACCATGACATTTCAAAGAGGGAGAAGTTTACTATCATATCTCATAGAAATTTTGTTATTGTTGAAAAGAGAGAAGTTTTCTATCATTGAAACAATTGTCAAAAAAGGGAGAATGGACTTGGTAGAAGTTCTAGCAAACATTAGTTTTCTGATAGAGGGAGAAAGTGAAGGAAAAAAGAGGTCACACTAATAGAGGGAGTTCTCATGGATAAGAATCATAATGAAATTAAGGATATTTTCATTACTTTATTCTTACTCCAAAAATTTCATTCTACTATGACATGTTGTGTTGCCATCAATGCCAAAGAGGGACATACTAGAATAAAATTGATTAATTGTGTATTATCTTTGATGTTAAAAAAATATCATATCATTTCTAGTTAGTGTATGCCAAGCTTGCTTGACCATTGAAGACAATATTTTGTGGCTACCGAGTAATCCAAAATTTGCCTAGTCTAGAAGACAGTGTCTACTGAGTTCACTCAAGCATCAAAGGAAAGTCTGTGAAAGATGAGTGTTAACCGAACTCACTCGGTTAATGAAGGAAAAATTGGATGGAACCAACGTTAACCAAGCTCACTTAGTTATCAAAAGAACTTTTCTAGTATGCAGTGTTGATCAAGTTTTAGTTGGTTAACATAGGAAAATCACGTTTTTGAGTTAGTGTCTACCAAGTAGGGTCATCTAACAAAGAATTTTCTTATTTTGGCATATTTAGTTGAATTTATTTATCTAATGGTTCTAGTTGACTGAGAAGATGAATATTAATTATTTTAAGTTGTATTTGAGTTGACTTGACAATATGAAAGATATAAATAAAAGGTCAAATTGAGAATTAGAGTGTGTGAGAATGTGAATGCATGGAATATTTTGAAGATCTAATAATGGAAAGAGGAAGAAAATTAGAAGGACAATCAAAATATCCTTGTGAATTTGAAAGGATTCATTTGATCAGGAAGGATCAAACACAAGCTAGAATTGAGATCTATAATCAGCAATTCAGTCTCATCCAAATTAGGTCATGTCATTGTTACTCTCTAACCAATGTAGTAGTGGTCTAAATCTCTTAACAAAGTTGGCTTAACAGCTATTTGGAAATCCTATAACAAGGCGACAATTATATTGAATTGTCTAAAGACCTCTAACAAGGCCACTCCTAATAGGGTGATTAAATTCTCTAATAAGATCACACCTAACAATGTTTTTTGTAACCTTTAATAGGGTTGGCTCCTAATAGGGCTCACTTTAGAAGAGTGAAAATAGTAACTAGTTACAATTGGTGGTTTTTCCCAAATTGGGTTTTCATGTTAAATCCTAGTGTCAAATGTGTTCATGCTATTTATTTTCTATGTTTGCAACTATGTTAAAGTAATAATTAATCACATATAGTACATCTTAATATTTGCATTCTAAGTAATTATCGAGCATCCTTAGTGTTTACTGAGTTACAACATCTTTATGTATTTCTCGAGCATCAACAAAGTTTAGTTTTTAGAGTTTATTGTTTTGTTCTGATATCTAAAGGATCTAAGATTTATTTTTGTAGTAACTAATTCACCACTCCCTTATTAGTTACTCCTCTTATATTGCAAAAAGGTGGGTGAACCTTAGGGATATATCCTTAAATAATTGATAATTTGAAAATTTTCTCAAACTTCATTTAATTACTACTTCTCTTTTCTAGATCTATCCCTTTAAAGTAGACAATGGTCACATATCTTCTATACTTTACAACTAATCCTTGATAGTAGCAGCTAATAATGACACTTAAGGAATTATTGCAAATAAGTGTTGACCAGTAGTTTAACTCTTCATATAGTAACATAAAATTGATTTGATTTTATATTTTATGCTTAATGCAACCTTATGACTTCTTCAACATATATCTGAATGTATGATTAGTGCCCTATCCATTAGGATTTAGTGTATACCCAACAAAATATTTTTGAACCAAATAATTGCATTACAATTAATTTTATCAACAATGGTCCCTAAACCCATTCTTATGAATATCCCTTTGATATAACTAGAAACCCTATTAATTTATTGGAGCATTTACTTAATTCCTTGAATTAAAAGCAACCGTAAATTGATATACAACCTATGCTAGTTGCATTAAATTGCATAAAAATTTCTTCCACAATCCCAACATAATCAGTACATAACAAGGGATACAAATTTCAGAAACAAAAATATGGAAAAACTTCCTCCTTTGTATTAGTTTTCCTTGAAAATTACACAATTTTGGTAAGACTACAAAAACTTCAAGAAAAAATAGAAAATCCTTCAATATTCACTTGTATTCTCAGATTTATAGGAGAATACATCATAAAGTTTTACAAAAGACTCAATGGACTGAGAACAATAGCATAATTTTAAAAATTATATGAAAATCAAACCTCTACTCCACATCTTGGAAATCCTTTTTAGAAAGGATTGCAACAAGCTTTAGATGGGAGGACACTTGTCAAAATCCTAATTAAAAAAAATACAAAGACATTCCTATTCTGTTAAAAAAAAAAAATTCTTTGTACTTGGCCTCAAAAACTAAGATACAATTACAAAATTGGCAATTGGAATTTGTTAGCAAATATCTCCTCAACAAACTCAATTTATATTTTAGTTCCTAGCACCATCCATGTCTTTTTTTTCTGTTTCTATTTCTAAACTTCATCTCAATTGCATCTAGTCACTATTACCAGATGGAAATGCCTTGATATCTATGATCAGCTCCCATATGGTGATGTCTATATCAATAATAGGCCAGGTGACATTTTTTATTGTATCTAGATCTTCTATTCAATTGGTCCACTTGGCATCAATTATGGCTTTGACCTCAATAGTCACATTAGACATCTCTACCTCTAGCTTATAGAGCATATCTACCATATCATAAATAACAGTTGCACTTACTTCATTATTACAAAAGGATAAAAACCTAGGATGATCAAGGATATTTTCAATAGATGATGAGCATTCAACCTAGTCCTTTATTTTTCCCTCACTATCCAAAATTGTTGGTACAAAATTTGGTATCCCTATAGCAACTATTTTCATCTTATTTTGGACTAGTTGCATCTTCCCTCCAAAGAAACCATTTAGATCTCTCACTTTATGAATTGCTTTCCCTTTGTTCATAATGGTTGTCTTTGGCATGTCCTTTTTTTGGGGAAGTATACTAATGATACTATCAAAGAATTGAATGTAAGGAACCAATGTGTTCAAAAATGGAGATAACAAAGAAATTTCCTTTGCACATTTATATTCCACTTCTTCTAATGCAATGTAACTACCATGCAAATTCTAAGAAAATATTTTCAGTGCATTGATCTTATGAATTAACTGATTCTTCATAGCTCAAATCTTTTCATCTTTTCTAGCTTCTATCTTTTCCTCATCAATTTCCATAGCTTGGCCTGATGTTTCCCCTATTTCAAAAGTTCGGCCCTCTATTTTTACTTCTTTGTTATGAATTTCTATGATAGTTCTAACAACATTCTTTAATGATGCCACATCCATCTCCAACTTAATAATGTTTTCCTATAAGAATATTTTTTCTTCATCTCCTCTTCATAACTCCTTGTTGCAATAATTTTTTCATATGTTTTCTCAAGTTAAGACTAAAGATTTTCCATCTTCTTGTCACTCATTAATACTATTGAAGTATGCATCCTAAAAATATGGTCACTAGAAGTAGACTGCACATGCCAAATTATAACATTTTTCCTAGGGGATTCTTTGGTTTTCATTAGAGTGGATCATCCTCTAGAGCTAAACTCCAAATTTCCATTGTTTGGGCATCTACATTAAACCTTGATCCCATAATCTTCCCATACTAATTCTCATCCCCAAAAGAGATTGATTTTTCTTGTCTTGTTATTTGATCTAGTAGAAATTAAGAGCTCAAATATCATCCTGGGAAGATAATCATTCCACTCCTTGTTACTAGATCTCTAGCCTCTTCTATAATAAGGGTTTCACTAGAAGGGTCATACTCTTGCAACTTTATCACCAACCCAATAATTACTTCATACAATTTTAATTCATTCCCTTTTATTTTAAACAAGAAGCTTTTGAAATCAGTTGACTTGATAAAATTGTCATCATAAACTCCTTAGCTTCAATGATTCCATCATCAATCATTTGAGCTTCTAGTTGTAATTTCTTTGTTCTCTACTCATCTTTAGATGCTTGGGACATAAAGAATCTTCTTCTAACATCATCAAAGTATTTTCTCTCCTTTGACAAAATCTAGAAAGCCTTTTGTTGAGCCTTATTTGATATTTCTACCATTTTCTACTTCTTATGTCTTTGTTTTGCCCATGCAAAACTTTTAGGAACATCTTGTCTAGGCTAGTCATCTTCAAATTAATCTTATTCATTAGATACGTCCACTATGTACTCATCATCAGCACCGTCTGGGTCAATCTTCTTTTTGATTGCCTCTGGGACATGAGACACAAACTCATCAAAGTTCTCTACACACTTTTATAATCTGACCCAATATTCTTCATTAGGATAAAACCCTTTAAAAGATGGGTCTACTTTTCTCATTTCATGTTCATAAATAACAATATCTTTTCACTTAATCATTCTTCCCCTGCAAACATCCTCACTCAACACATCAAAAATAACATCTTCTTTCCACATGGGCTTTGTAGGGGGCATATTATATCCTCTTTGACTTTTCAAAGAATGCCTTACTAAATTAAAGGGGTCATAAGTTTTGGCTGACCCAACTGAAATTTTATAATTTTGCAAAAATGAATTGGTCTACTCAATGTCATTTTAGCCAATTTCAAAATCCACCACCTTAATACATATACATAAAAATGTTCCCTTCTTGACACATTTTCCTAAGTATTCCCTATTCAAATAAATCCACTACCAAAATATTTTCTACTAACCATAGCCTCTCAAGAACATATTTAGGAAAAATGTGGTGTGGTTGAGGACATCCAAAAATTCTTATATTAGTATATTCTTCAATTAAGAAAACACTACCCCAATCATGAGTCAATTGTTTTCCAACATCAAAACACCATTTAGGTCTAACAAGTTTCCTAACATTTCTAGGGACTCTTTCAATTATACTTCCTATGATTTTAAAAACTAGATGAATAAAATCAGTATAGAAAGAGATAACATTTGAATATGGATAGTACAATTTCCATACCCATGTCCATCTTTGCACTAGCAGTCTCTCTCCCCACTCTTGTGTTGACTTGAAAAATCTTTGATCAAATATGCCAACATTCTTGGATAAGATAAGGTGCATGATTACACAGTAGTGATGGAACCTAAAATCCTTTAGCTCACCTTGCTGGAAAACAATGATTTCCTTGTGAATACTCTAAATGATGTATTCTACAAAATCATATCCAACATAATGATTTGGGTCCTGAATATTTAGAGCCATGACATCTTGAAGCATTCATGGTTCCATCTTAACCTACCAATTTATCAATCCCAAACATAGTATTTTGAAAGGACCCTTGAAAGAAATCCAAGGTCATAATTTTCTTAACATCTCACTTCTTTAGAATCTCTCCTACATCCTTCTTCACCTTTGGAATGTGTGTGGTCATATTTTTACCCATATTAAATCTATTATGTTTTTTGAAATTATTGTTCAGCTCTTCAATATCAATGGGCAATGACATAGGTCCACCCAAATCAAATGCCTCTATGAATGTGTCTTTATCCAATTCTATAAAATCACTTTTTTCCTTCTCGTGGAATGACTTATTAATAGGATTATAGCATTTAATTAATTCCTTGACCAAGTCAACATCTACAAATACTTTTGGTGTGATCAATTTTCCCAAATTTCTTACCCAAGGGTTGTATATTGGAACTTCTTTCACTATGTTCTTGTAGTAAAACTAGAATAATTCATACCCATTTCTATCAAGGACAACTACATCTCTACACATTACGTATGGATCTTTGAATGCAAGTTCATTGGCATTCTAAAAAATTTTGGAACCAAGAAAAATGTGTATCTATTCTTCTACAAATATGTTAGGATCCTTTATTGGTGTCATTGGTTCTTCAATTATTGCCTTTGCAATCAATTCACCTTCCCTTTGGACCATTTTTGCAAGTAATTTCACTAACTCTATGTACTGAAAACTAAAAAACACTAGGAATCACTCTTCAATTAGAATTTTATCATAGAAACTTTTATAAATTATGAAAATGATAAAGAAAACTTCTCTATCTTTCAAACTTTATATGTTTTTGCCATGGGAGCATACCATTAATGACCATTAAAACTCGACACACTTGAAAACCTTTCAATCCTCAAAAAGCTAGTAAAGTCTTTTATTTTTTCATATTTTTGTACCTCTAGCTAACGTCCATTTATAAAGCTTAGATAATGGTCATTAAAACTATTTTCATGCTTTAAAATTGGTAGTAGCAATGATGCAAAAAAATAAGCTCATCGCCTTTTTGCCATAACTTTCATGCTTTCCTTGATTTAGGTTGCAACCATATGATTAGGGTTTTCTTTCTAATGCTTCACATCCTTACACCTGATCTTTCTCCTTACAAAAATGGCTTATGAAGTTTCAAACCTTATGTTTCTCATTTAATCATGGCTTCATAGCTATATTTTAACATACCTTTGTGACCACTGTGACCTTGTGACAAGCCCTTCCTTTATACACTTCACAACCTTGCCATGGTCTAGCCCATGGAAAATTTTATTCTTACAACCATGGGTTTCCTTTTATTTCATCTTATCACTCCTTCAAAACTTCAAAATTGGGCATTCAACTTAATCATGTGATGGTGCACTCACCTGGCTAATTTAACATTTCCTTTACTTCACAACTTCACAACTTAGTTTTCTAATTGCTTATGAAATCTTGCAACTGTGCACTTCACTATCAATCACATCTTTGCACTTTAAATCATAAGCATCATTTAGAACCATGTGAGGATGTGAAGTAAGCTTTAACCAC